>JAQHUG010000117.1:2384709-2411419 GCA_028555095.1 Dicrostonyx torquatus | reverse complement strand
GAAAGGGAGGGGGTAGAAGGGAGAAAGGAAGAACCGGGGAGAGCCTGGGGTAGTGGGAGGGTGGAGATCGAGGAAGGGTGGATATTGGAGAAGAGAATAAGATATCTACATTAACGGGAGTCATTTTAAGATTTGCAACAGACTTGTCTCTAGAGGGGATCCCAGGGAGGCCCCAGCTGGGTACTTGGGCAGCAGAGGAGTGGGTGCCTGAACTGAACTTGTTCCATAGTTACTTTGTTGAATATCTTAATCGTTGCCATAGAAATTTCACATGATTGATAGAGATGGAGTCAGAGACCCACATTCACATCAGAACAAGGGACTGAGCTTCCAAGGACCAGTGGAAGAGCAGAAGGAGAGAGAAGATGAGTAAGGAAGTCAGGACCGTGAGGGACTGGCCCACCAACAGAGACAGTGTGCTTGATCTATTGGGAGCTCATCTAATCGAGCTGGACCAAGACTGAATGAGCATATGACCTAACTGGACCCTATGAATGTGACTGCCAGTGGGGACTGACTGAGAAGCCAATGATAATGGCACCGGGACCTAGCTCTTCTGCATGTATTGGCTTTTTAGGAATTTATTCTTTATGGATGCACATCTTCTTAGACCGAGATGGAGGGGGGAGGGCCTTGGGCTTCCCATAGGGCAGGGTATCCTGCCCCATCTTTGGAAGCAGGGGGAGGGTGGTGCGGTAGTGGGGGAGCTGAGGGCCAGGAACAAGGGGAGTAAATGTAAATTTTTCTTTTAACAATAATATATATATATGAGCCAGCACAGGCCGAAAGTAAGTGCTAATGACTCACAGCCTCCTTGTTACTAATGATGCGACTGTGATGTGCCCATTAGGAGTTCTGTCCAATGAGCTAGACCACAACTAAAGGGTAAAATGATGAGTGCAAACTAACTCCAAGTCATCATTTCAAAGGGGCTTAGATGCCTCTTCTGGGGATGGACAGAGACACAGTAGTGCTTCCTACTCATTAACCTATCCCTATCAACTTCCTTCCCAACCCAGTCATCTTCCTTCTTACTTCCTCAGGCTCCTATGCTAACCCTGAACATGAAAGATTTGTAGACAAATCCCAGTCTCTGCTTCAGTCCCCTAAGAGTTCAAAAATCTTACCATCCCCAATTCAATTCTTGAGAGTGAATTAATATATCAGGAGATATATTAATAAATACATATTTATGAAATTGCTGTCATAACAGTAAAATATATAACACATAAGAATACAAGTTAAAATAATAGGGTATGTCAATATATAAAGTAGCATAACATTAAGCTACTATTAATACATCCATAAAGATATATCTATTAAGTAACCATAACAGCTAAACATGAAACAATGAAATAAGTGCATTATTTCAAAACAAACAAATCAGTAGATAAAATAATGAGAAATTAGCAGTTACTGTGGATTCTGAACAAGTGAGCATTTTTCAGGTTCATAGTTTTTTAAAAAAAAAATTGTGTGTATGAGTGTGCACCTGTGTACCACATGTGTGTCTTTGAAGGCTAGAAAAGGGCATCGGCTGCCCTGGAACTGGAGTTACAGTGAGTTGTGAGCCTCCAGGTCTGTGCTGGGAACCAAGGGCTAAACCACTCAAAGAGCAGGATTTAATGACCAAGCTGTCTCTCCAGTCTCTTCACAAACATTCCTCAGTGCAGTGTGTTTTATTAAAATTGACAATGTGTAAAACAGTGTGCATCGGATATCGGGCCACAACAGAAAAAGTTTAGAATTTCATCCTTTGCCTGCTGCCAGTGAAATGTTTGGGTTATGAGGGGAACTCCTTAGGGAGGGTGTGGGATTGTTGGAGCCCATGTTCAGCTCCTTCTCGGACAGTCAGCTCCTCTGTGGATGCTCAGTTCCTCTGTGGATGTTCATCCTTAGGGCTTCGGTCTGACACTGATGACGAATGACAGCAGTGGCCTCATCCTTGGCCCTGAAGCCTCAATCTGTCTTTTTCTGAGACTTTCCTTTCAGTCACTGAGGAAAAACCATGGAAAAGACCAGTCCCTTGGTTTGCTCGTTATTTTTCCCCCTCCATCTGACTTGGAAATGGCTGATTAAAATGAGGGGATTCTATCTTTTATCCGCAGCCTGACAGCTGTGACAGAACTGCTCTCCCGACCTCATTACCTCTTGATTTCTAACTTCTTTCTCAATATTGTTTTCTGTATTACAGAGAATAAATTAGATGTGATTTTTCATGGTGGCTTGAATATACAATGTGGCTGTCAGGATTAAAACTTATTTCCTTGCCAGAAAAAGGGGTTCCAGAGAAATAAGATGCCCCAGCATCATGGTAAGAAGAGGTAAAATACAGTAGAGAGTGGATTATGAGAATGCACAAAATGGATTCCTTTCCACATGAAATCTCTCAGGTTTCAAGGGAAGCTAATTAATAACAACGATGCTTTTGAGGGGAAACACAAAAAACATGATCTGAGCACAGGTGTGTGAGTGTCCCGGTTAACCCAGTCACTTAAAGTAATTCTTGTTTTTTGCCAAACAGATACTAAGATTATGTCCCTCGTTGTGTGGCAGCTCAGGCACATAGGTTGAGAAACCACTTGCTGTGTGAAATGGCCATGGGCAAACTTACAGAAATCGCAGCTAAATTTGAAGATGGGCAGGGGACCAATATAGACACATGCTAATCTAATTCAGTGATTGGCTAAAAAAAAACAAAAAAAAAAACACTAGAAGGAGCCTGTATTTGGAAACAAAACGTTTTCAGATGAGAACCCCTTTTATGATCTCATATGGTCTTCATCCACCTTGGAATTTTCCATTTGTAGATAGTTTGTTCTCACATCGTGGCTCACAATTAGGAGAGCTCGCTCTGTGACAATAGCTGCCATTGCCCTTATCTCATGAATTCATTCACTCATACTTCAGATATGTATAAATACTATGCTTAAAGACACTTTCTAAAATTCACCTAAATAGAAAATAAAATCATTGAAAACATGGACTATGTCATACATAGGGCATGTAGGGGTAGGCTAAGGCTTACTGAAGAAGTAGCAAGTTCTGGAGATCTGAGTGTGTAGTAAATATATTTACAATCTCCTCTCACTCCTCTTCACCACACACACACACACACACACACACACACACAGATTGAGAGAGAGAGACACAGATTGAGAGAGAGAGAGAGAGAGAGAGAGAGAGAGAAGTAATTTCAGGATCTTGAGTCTTTAAGGTCAAAATGTAAGTAGCAAACTATAACTGAAAGGAGTATACCCCATGATTCATGGTTTCTAGTAGTCAGGGATCCTATGAGGCTATGCTTGACCCTACTAGTGACTTTCAGTTTGACCTTCAGCAAATAAATTCACCTCTCTCAACCTCAATTTCCTCTAAGCATAGGTATTTTCTCTCTTGGTTTACTACTTTATTTGCAGTTCCTAGAATAGAGCCCTGAACTAGTATAGCTCAATAAATATCCCTGTAAAAATGAACAAAATAGCTTAGTCCCAAGTGGTTAGAGTATGTACTATGGTACAAACGAAGTGCAGAAGACTTATTGACAGCCTTGGCTGTTGGCTTCCACTAAAAGCAGGTTAGTGACCTTCCCGACCTTTTTCTTGAGGCCCTAAAGCTGATCAATAAAGAAAATAGGGCATCCAGCTGTTCTGTAGGTGAGGCTTATGAGCCAGTAAAAGAAACACAAGAAGACACTGTGTCTCAGTGTCTAGGACAGGTGTGGGTGCTGGGTGTAGAAAGAATACAGTTGGTGGGCACAGGGAGATGGCTTAATGGTGGCGAGATATTCCTATATACCAGTTCAGGGAAGTCTAAGCTTTTCATCCAGGTATCACAGAAAAGAGACCTGAATCAAACAGCATCTATTTTGATTCCCCTGGGCATCTTCCTTTCTCTGTGATGCCATTGTCTCTTGTATGTTTCTCTTCTGTTGCCCAAATGTATCTCACTGTCAGCATTTGCATATCTCTTGCAAGACTATGTGTTTACAGGGACCGAAAAGCTAATGGTGCAATAGATGCAAGATAAATTTAAAATATACACTGTCTTTTCTGGACTTGGACACTTCAATGTCATATTACTGTTTCCTTTTATGAATGTTTAAAGAGTTTAGCATTGTATTTGAAAACCTTTCTCATCTGCGAAGAAATGAAGATTTTGATGCAACATACCGTGTGTAAGGGAAGCTCTGTTCTCCTAGCTCTCCACTGAAACACTTCTCAGTTTTGCTCCTTCCTTACAAATGATTAATCACTTCTTCTCCATCCTCTGACAGTTGGTTCTTTGGGTCATCTGTAAAGTGCACACTATGACCTTTTGAAAACCCAGAGATAGACTTGCCACACAGTGAAATTGGATGCATTACTTTTCTGTTGTGATAATAATACGTTCACAATAAATAAAGTCAAGGGAAGGAAGAAAAACATTGTCTTCATTACAAAAGGAGATTCTGAAGCTTGGAATGGTCACATATTGCTTCACTGGGAACAGTCATTGAAGGAGGCAAAGAAGCATATCTGTGCAACTCAACAGAGAATCAGGACAAGTTTTATATGCATTTCATACTGTAAGTTAGGAAAGGACTCACCAATGATGACCTGTTTAATCATTTGTTTGGCAAAAACACCCTGACTACGAGACATTCAGATTCAGAGGAGAAATGGTTTGTAGAAGGGCAGTTCCCTAGACAAAGCTAATTGGCTGGAAGCTGCAGTCCCTAGTGGATGACAGACACTTTGCTTATTCACTCAACGGCACAGGTCTCCTAAAGATATCTAGCTCAGTTCTGCTCCCGGGGGACTTTTCCAACTGGAGTCTATTTATTCCATTGAGAATAACTGACACTTCCAGTTTCACATCACCAAGAGAAACTTAGGAAATGATCTCAACTTATAGGTCATGATCACTTTGGGGGAGGGGGAACAACTCTCTTACAGGGGTCACATATCTGATATCCTGCATATCAGGTGTTTAAATTATGATTCATAATAGCTGTAAAATTACAGCTAGGAAGTAGCAACCAAAATAATTTTATGGTTGGGGGGTCACCACATCTCCAGGAACTGTATTAGAGGGTTGAGAACCACTGCTTTAGAGGGTGCGGATGGAGTTCATGAAGCCTGTTCTTAAGGCTTTGGACTTGACTAAAACAACAATACATGGGCTTTCTTTCAGTCTGGGGACATCTAGGAGATGAACTTTCTCTTTGACTAAATAGAGTGTTGAATGTGCAAAATGCATTAATTCTTTCGCCTTTTTAGATGAGGGTACTCATCATTTTAATTTAAGTAGAAAAATGTTTCAACCCTTATATTAAAAAATGTCTCATAAGGGACAGAAACAAAATTTCACCTATTTTCCCAGCAATATTTTGAAAGGGGATACGAATAAAATGTTCGTAAACTTCTATTCATTTAACACATTTGTACTAGAAATCTTTTTGGATGATTATTCCATGATAGGCTGTTCAGATGAAAAGATCTTGGCCTTGAAAGAGCCACAATCTATTAAAGAAAGAGTAACCTAGGAGAGTTAGTTGAGAGTAACTTTTTTAGTAGGATGGAGATGAGGGACCTGAGAGGGCCCTTAGTCCTTAATTTCACCTGTGTCTACCCATGACAAGCTCTCTTGGGCATTCTTCCTATCTCCTCACAGCTGAAACGCTCTAATAGACCAAGGAATCACTGAGGAAAACAGTATCTATTTTTAAACTAGTGAAGACCTAAGAAAGGCATTTTCATATTTTCCACATCTTGTAAATTTCAGTTGCCTTGTAGCAACTGTGGATATTTATGTAGTATAGTTTGATATTCAAACACATGCACAATGTATAATGATAAGGTCAGGGCAATTGATGCATTTGTTCTATAAAATATTTATTATTTTCTGTTGGGAACACCCAGAATATGTTCTAGTAGCCATCTGTAAATAATAGAATAATTACTATCAGTCATAGTTACCCCATAATGCTTTAGAATACTTCAATTAGTCCTCTGTCTAACTTCAACCTTCACTGCTCAACCAACCTTGGTCCTCTCCCACATCTCCAGCCTCTGGTAAGTTCAATCACATTCTCTTTTCTGCAAGATCAACTTTTTTAGTTTCTACATCTAAGGGAGCACATGTGGTATTTGTCCTATGACTGACTTTTATTTTACTTAAAGTGGTTTCCCTGTAATTCATCCATGTTTAGCAAATGATAAGATTTCAGACATTTATGGTGGAATAATATTACACTGTATGCAATTAGTATACTTCCTTTTGTCATTCATATATTGATGGACACCTGATTTGCTATGCTGGCTATTATGAAATAACTGCAATAAACATGAAAGAGCATGCCTGTGATATGTATTCCTAGTAGGATTGTTGGATGATCTAACAGTTGTATTTTTACTTTTTAAGAATCTTCCATACTGTCTTTTTCAGAGAAGAAGAGAGGGAAGGGAGGAGAAAGAATCTTTTGTACTCCAGGTTGACTTTGACGATGTAACAACAGGTAAACTTGTGATGCCCTTATATCACACCACCCATTTTGTTTGTTTGGTTGGTTTTTAGGCAGCAAGAGCAGAGAAGACTAGTCAATGGCTACTTTCTGTAGAAATCTGTGTCATCAAAAGAACTTAATTTAAGTTTAATTAATTTAACTTAAATTTAGCAGAGAAATCTGGGTAAACTTTTTATTGCCACTATCACCCATTTATTGAGCATCAAACTCATATGAGATGCTAAAGCTAGGTTGATGTGTTGAGCACATTGACTAGACCCACACCATGTTTATCAAGAAAGTGCAGCTAATCTCTCTTACAAATGAGGGTTCTGGGACTGTAAATGTTAAAGAAAATGCTGACCATTGGTGGCAGAGCTGTAATGTGAAGTCAGGTCTACCTGATCCACTATTTATATTTCCTCTCCTTCTTCAGCATCAGAGAGTAGGTACAAAATAATTTGCCAAATCGAGGATTATACAGGGGAAATAAAGACACCTTGGGAGAAATAAATAGAACAAATAATACTCAACTGAATAGGGAGTTAGATGATAAATCCCCACTTACTACTTTCTGTTGAATTGTTCCTGCATGCTACTTTTTAGAATATAGTTGATAATATAAAAACCACTGGTGTGGCATGGGGAGAAAATTCATGTAGTAAAACACTGATGCCCCAGTATGAGGACCTGGTACGCAGCACCCATATATAAACCCAGTACAACAGTGCACATAGTAACCCAACACTGGGTGAAGATCAAGACATGTGGATCCCTGGAATTTGCTGGACAGACAATGATCTCAACTTGAATCAAAAACTAAGGTGATAGGCCTGGAGGGATGGCTCTGGAGTTCAGGCCTATAGTAGTTTGAAACAGATGTCTCCCATAGTCTCAGGTGTTTGAATACTTGGTCTCCACTTGATAGCCTGGTTTGGAGGAAGCTTAGGAAGTGATGGCCTTACTGGAGGAATTGCGTCACTGGAGGCAGGTTTTGAGATCTCAAAAGCCCTTACCAGTCCCAGTTTGCTGTCTGTTTGCTTCTTGCTTGTAGTTTAAAATATGAGCTCCTATCTGCTACTGCTGTCATGCCTGCCTCCTGTCACCCTTCCCTGACATGATAATTATGAACTCTTATTCCTCCAGTGTTGTAGGTGGGGCCTGCTTGTTTGTCCTGGCTGCCCAGCTAGCTTAGCCCCCAAATAACCACACAAATATTGAATTCACTAAAATACTGCTTGGCCCATTAGCTCTAGGTTCTTATTTGCTAATTCTTACATTTCTATTAATCTGTATATCGCCACGTGGCAGTAGCTTACCAGGAAAGATTCTAACTGGCGTCCATCTCAGGTGGAGGATCCATGGATGCTCCATTATTCTGCTTTCTTCCTCTCAGCATTCAGTTCTATTTTTAATGCCTACCTAATTTCTGCCCTATCAAAAAGTCAAGGCAGTTTCTTTATTCATTAACCAATGAACACAACACATAAACACATATGTATGTATGTATATACCACACACATGTATGTGTGTTTGCATACACCATAGACACATGTATGTATGTATGTATGTAACATACACTTGATGCTAACATAAAGTTAATAAATTCAAGTGTAGCAATCAAAAATTAGAACCAAGTTTTATTTAACACCACCATGTGAAAATTTATATGAGTTTAAAAGTGATAGATTCTTTGAAATAGAGATTTTAAAATAAGCAAAAGAAAAACTTACTATTACGCACATAATAGCAATTGTGTTCTTTATGAATATTCCTGTAAAATAAAAAACTCACTTGTCTTCTCTTCCCTTTCTCACTGCATTTTACATCAATTGCACAGTCTTTTCCTAATTGCCAGTTCCTCTTGTTGACTGGTAAAACAATTAGCAGACACAGACACACAGTGGCACTCTTTAAAATTAGGAGCCCTTTTCTCTTGGCAACAATGCTCTCTGCATTCTGTCTTCTAAAAATTCCAGAAGTTTTTGGCACAGAAAACATTCCTTGCTTTGTACTTTTTGTCAATAAAAATCATTTCTGATTTCAATTTTTTAAATGACATCTTATAAACCATCTCCAGTTATTTGATCTGGGAATTACTCCTAAGCTCCCTGCAGAACACACAATTTTTGCTTTCTGCTGTATATTTTTACTGTTTTCCTTACAGGCAGTCAAAACCCATATTTGTAATTGGGGCTCAGTGATAGAATTCTTGCCTAGCTAGACTCTGGCCTCAATCTTCCTGCGATGAAAAAGTTATCATGATGATAATAGAACAAGAAGCCACAGCTGTGCTAGACGTGGTGATGTGGTATGTGGAGAGAAAACACAATAGAAATTTGGCTTTTTGTTTCCAAGATCAGGACTTTCCAGCTCAAGAAAATCCTTTGACCCATCTGTGAGAACAAATGACTAGACTTACTTTTTTTGCAATAACCATTCCATTAAATCATATCACAAAGACTTCTGCACATGGGAAGAAAGGATTGGCCTAGACAGATTGGCCTTTCTCATCTGTTCCCAGGCATTCTTGCAGGGCCACAGCAATAATTGTACAGTAAAAGTCTGGTTTCTCTTTCTAAGGCAACCATTTATTTCTTCAACCAGTGTTTTGATACAAGAGCATCCAAGGCTACAGATGTGTTCAGGTAGATGCTTTCTCCAGGAAAAGCATGGTGAGTGCAACTGTATAGGGGATTCTGCAACATCTGCCTACTCCCAGGGGCTTAGACAGGCCCAGCATGGCAATTGTACCACAGCTCTAAGTACAACACCCAGATGAACAGACCAGATCCCTGATGTAGGAAATTTTTAATAGTTGTGGAAAGTTTGAGGCTATAACTACCAGGCATTAACTGGGACAGGGATTCATTCTTAAGATATGGGCATCTTTAAAAAGTTATAGTTACATACTTTTATAACTGAAAGGGGGTGAGGAGGCTAAGTGAAAAATGCATAGAAGGCCTAATCAAAGAACCTTATTCAAGCCAGTTTCATGGGTGACAGTGGTGCAAGTGAGTGCTCTTATGTCCTGGGAAGCAGGTGGGAGAGGGGGTAGCGAAATAAGAAACAGTGATTGTTATCACAGGCACAGCTGTAAAGATAGTAACAAAGGAAGTGAAACCCTTAAAAACAGGAGCATTTCCCCCACACCTGATTCTCAGCTAACTTAACACCAAAAACTTGCAGTAAAAGCTTTGATCTTCGTGAATAGCCTTAAAATACAAGAGAAAAACCATTTTTGGAGATGCTAAGCTTGGTGAAAAGAGAAGAATTTAGAGGCTGGGAAAGAGATGGCATATATTTTATCTAATATCCAGTAACTTATTTGGAGTTAATTTTGATATAAAAATAATATGTTCAATAAATAGTGAAGTGTGTTGCATTTTAATTAATCAATGTTAGCTGATGCTTCAATAATTTAGGGTTTGTGATTTCTACATGAATTTATTAATAAATTAAACTGGATACTACAAGCCCAAACTTTTTAAAATATCTGTTTGGATGCTGTGGTGGTCTGAATGAAAATGGCCATATAGACTCATAGGAAATGTCATTATTGGAGGTGAGGCCTTGTTGGAGGAAGTATGTCACTAGGTATGGGCTTTGAGGTTTTAAAAGTTCAGACCAGGACTAGTGGCTCTTGAATGTGGGATGTTCTTCTTTATTTGTGTTGCTTTTATTTATTGATGAATAAATCTGTTTGGACCAATGTCTTAGCAAAGTATAGCCATGTGGGAAATTAGAACAGAGAGAGAGAGAGAGAGAGAGAGAGAGAGAGAGAGAGTAGGTAGAGTAGGAGAGACACCACGTAGCTGCCAAAGAAGCAGAAGGTAACAAACCTACCTATCTCTTCTGCATGTATTGGCTTTTTGGAACCTATTCTATATGGGTGCACACTTTCTTAGACCGAGATTGAGCAGGGAGGGCCTTGGGCTTTCCACAGGGCAGGGTATCCTGCCCCATCTTAATGAAGCAGTCGGAGGGTGGTAGGATAGTGGGGGAGTGGGAGGGTCTGGGACAAGGGGAGTAAATGTAATTTTTTCTTTTAACAATAAAACAAAAGAAATAGTGATAACTTTAAACATTAGAAAGTTTAACACAATGAACAACTCATAGTAGAGCGCCTGTATGATGGATATGGATTTTATAGAAGATACAGTCTTTCACAGTAATGACTAGCAAACTAAGGAAGCAGGGGGAGGGCAGTGGGGTAGTGGGGGAGCGGGAGGGCCTTGAACAAGGGGAGTAAATGTAAATTTTTCTTTTAAGAATAAAAAAATTAAAAAAATATATAAGAGCTAGCTAGGAAAAGTTAGAGTCATTGGCCAAACAGTGTTGTAATTAATACAGTTTCTGTGTTTTTATTCAGGTTTGGGTGGCTGGAAAACAAAAGAGCAATCTCCACCTACAAAATAACATCCAACATGGGCTGACTACATCCACATAAAACCTGAGAGATCTTGGGAAAGAATTCTAGATACACATACACACACACACACGGACAGATGGAGTTAAGTATGGTTTCATGGTAGCAGTATTTTCTCAGGTGGGCTCTGTTTACTAGAAGCAAGCAGAGGCACGATTCCTTTAAGAGAAGGCTTTCTGACTCAGTGGTACCAGTATAAATTGCATGGCTCCTTTAAGAAGGCTTCCTGGTTTGTGCTAGTTGCATAAACAACTCTAGTTCTTTTAAGAGGCCAAGCTCTTGAATTATTAACTAATTCTTACATTAACCCATAATTCTTGTCTGTATTAGTCACATAGCTTGGTACCTTTTATCAGTGAGGCATTCTCATCTTGCTTCCTCTGTGTCTGGGTAATGACTGCAGACTGAGTCTTTCATCTTCCCAGAATTCGCCTGTTCTGGCCATCCCACCTATACTTCTTGCCTGGCTACTGGCCAGTCAGCATTTTATTAAACAAGTACAAGTGGCAAATCTTTACAGAATACAACAGAATATAAGACCATTGTACTACAGCACAGAGCCAGCATCCAGAGCTGCTGCAACCACATTGCTTACCATTTTAAAATGTTCCTTGTCAGAGAAGGATTTCAGATACACAATATGACAGATTCAGATATAGAAGTCCTCTAAATGAGACACAGTATGTTTTAAAAATGTACATCCATAACCTTGAGAGAGAGAGAAGATAAACACTATAGACAGTTATAAATAGGAATAAATAGTTTTAAACAATAAAACAAAGTCTTTAAAGATACAGAAAGCAGTCATAGATTAAAAGAGTGAAAAAATAAACCACATAAAGATGAAAAATACAGAGTCTAGGTTATCATATTATTGTGTTTTGTTTGAAACTTTTGACTGTAAATAAGCTAAGTACAGAGAAATATCTCATTGTGCAGGCTGCTAAGCTAAACCAACATACATATTTTAAAGGTATCTTGACTACAAAATTTAGGTCTAAGGAAATGTTACTTTGAAAAGGAGGTTCTGCTTTTATTTCCACAGAGGATAGAAAGTTGTGGATTCCTTACTGACTAATGTGGTTTGATCAAACAAGACCCCCAAAGCAATGGCCCAGATGGTTCAACATTCATGACAGCTTCCGGACTTCTGGCTGAGTTGGACCTACCACATAGGATACCCCATAAAAGACCTAATTAGCAGAGACCCCAATTGGCAAAAAGTAGTCTAGAAAACAATGCTCAAATTTCCTAAATGATTGCTTATAAATGTTTCTTTACATTTAAAGAGGGATATGCTATAAAGATAAATATTTTGCATTGGTATAGATCTTGGTTTATTGATACAAATTTAAGATAATTTTGTTATATGTATATTTCTGCTCTTGATTAAGGTATTACTTAAAAATTTAATGTATACTATAAAATACAGGTTAATAGTTAGTCATCTATAATAATCAAGCTTGTAGTCATGATTGTTAGGCTTTCTAGATGTACAGAGTTATATTTCAGGTTGGTAGGTATTCTTCAAACCATAGAAAGACTTACAGAATGTTTTAAGTACTTAGACTTTTCTCAACAGTGAGACATATCTGCTCCTGGCAGCACAAATCTACTTCAAGAGGATGATAGGCATGGAAGAGGCTCCTTAGAGAGTTTGTTTGGGCAAGAAACTGCTCTTGCCTGAACTGCTTGATGGTGTGCTGTATAAACTAAACATTCAGGACCCACAAAGAAAAGACTGCTGAACTTGTCTAAAGGTGAGACAGTCCTTCAGGGTTCCTGCTTCATGAGAGTCTGCCAAGCATTCTACAGGATACAGAAGAAAGTGACTGACAATCTGTTGATAGAGGCAAAACAGTTTTTCAAATTTCCTGATTCATGGAAAAGCTTGCTTGATACTATGGGCCTGTAGGTTAAAGATGGATGTTCCAATGTTACAGAAGAACTTTGGGTGACTGTTCAAGTAGCAAGATGTCTCTGTCAATTCTAGAGTTTTGGAAGTTGTTTGCAATGTACTTCCTGTTAACTTAGGTAATGTTATGCCTTTCTGAGGTCTTTGATAGAGTAGAATATATAGTTATAATTATCATTTTCCTTAGTTATGATAAAAGATAAATTAGATATAAAACTTTAAACTGACAAAGATAAAATAGATGATAGTAATTTTTTATATTTTTCTATATACAAATAGACTAAATATTGCTACTGTATTTCTTGTTTAAACCTGTTTTGTTATATATATAATTTTGCTCTGTTAAAGTTAAGACCTTACTTTTTAATTAGACAGAAAATAGGAGATTATGTGGGACGTCCTTCTGAATATGTATTGCTTTTATTGATAAATAAAGCCGTTTGGGCCAATGGCTTAGCAGAACGTAGCTAAGCAGGAAATCAGAACAGAGATAGAGAGAGAATAGATGGAGTCAGAGAGACATCATGTAGCTGCCTGAAGGAGGCAGATGCCACATAGTTTTCCAAGAAGCAAGAAGTAACAAACCACAAGCCTTGTGGTAAAATATGAAATAATAAAAATGGGTTAATTTAAGAAGTAAGAGCTAGCTAAAAATATGCTAGAATCATTGGCTGAATAGTGTTGTAATTAATGTAGTTTCTGTGTTATTATTTGGGTCAAGCCAGTCAAAAAAAATGAAAGAGTAGTCTCTGCCTATAACTCCCTGTCTCTTCCTGTTGGCTGCAGATCCAGTTGGAGAACTCTCAGCTACCTCTCCAGCACCACTTCTGCCTGCATGCTGCCATGCTTCTCGCCATGATGATAATGGACTAAACCTCTAAACTGTAAGCCAGGCCCAGTTAAATGTTTTTCTTTATAAGAGTTGCTGTGATCATGGTATCTCTTCAGTGCAATAAAACCATAACTAAGACAGATGCTAAAATACTCTTGCATATATGTTTAAAGGCATGAATCTGAGAAGATGAATAATTGACTCTTTAAACAAAACAGGTAGGTAGAGGGAAGGGTGAATAGGCAGTCTTTCACTGCTTAACTGCCTATCCTAACCCTAGCTGCTAATAAATAACGTAGACGTAAAGGATCTGGGAAACCTGCCAGGGGAGAAAGAGTGAACATATTTTCAACTTCATTTTTCTTTGTTCCTAAAGGTTAGACTGAGGCTTGTAACAAAATAACCTAACAGAATGGTGAAAGGGAGTCATCGACCAATTGTATAGATGTGTCTTCAGCATGCAGAAGCATCCAGGTGTGGCTGAATAATTAATTCTCACATTTCTCAAGCCTGAATACAGTCTACCCAGCATTCAGAATGATGCAGATAGAACTTAACTGATAAATGCCACAGGACTGAAACACTGTCTCATCAAAGAAGAGAGAACACCCATAGAAATGTTTTAAAAGTCCCACTGGGCAACATAAAGCATTGTCTTTAATTAACTATCCTCTTCAGAATGCTAACTGTAAATGATAGACTAGAAAGTATATGACAATTGTACTGGGAATTTTCTAATCAATTCTACTCCTTTGTTATGTCCTTACATGCAGTGTCCATGGAAATAAGGATGAGCTATCATGGGGCAACAAAATTCCAAGGCTATTCTTTTCTAAAAGGACCCCCACATTTCTTCAACAGCAGCTTCCCCAAACTGTTTCCTTTGTGCTAAGTTTACAGAATAGTTTTGGAATGCAATGATTAAAAAGTCGAGGTTGGGAGCCTAGGAAACAAAGTAGCCTCTTATTAGAAATGAGACCCAGCATAAGCGATGAGCTTTGGTGTGCCTATTTCCTTACCTGTAAAATGTGGGAATAATGATAGTTCCAGAAGAATTTTTTTTCCCTAGGCTGCTGGGCTGTTGTTTTCTTATACTAATGCATACTCTTTAGCATTTATTTTAAACAGTATTCAATACCAGTCTTGGCATCTTGGCAGCACATAGAATCTCCTTATCCACATCATGATTATATTGTTTTTGTAAACGGAAGCAATAACTCCATTCAGCACATAGCAGATTACGCAGTAGATAAAGAAATGTTTGAGAATTTTTTTTTCCTTTCAGGCTGATCCATCTAGCATGTTAGGGGAAAGTAAATTTGGCAAAAAGAATCTGAAGCAAATTTATTAAAATTTATTTCTCTGGTCCTTTGACACTATCTTCCTGGGTGACACCAAGACCTCAGTGATCCAGGAACCCTTGATTTCAGTCAGTATGATCACACATCTCCTCCCCACTTGTCCTTCTGTCCTCAGGCTGGGACTCTACTTACACTGCTGTCATTTGATTTTTTTTTCTTGCCACCAACTCCATCCTTATTTATTTAGTTTTTTAATTGTTTTTATTGAGCTCTATATTTTTCTCCACCACCTCCCATTTTACCCTCTCCTATGATTTCCCTGCTCCCAATTTACTCAAGAGATCTTGTCTTTTTCTACTTTCAATGTAGATTAGATCCATGTATGTCTTTCTTAGGGTCCTCTTTGGTTCCTATGTTCTCTGGGGTTGTGAATTATAGGCTGGTTTTTCTTTGCTTTGTGTCTAAAAGTCACTTATGAGTATATATTATATTTGTCTTTCTGGATCTGAGTTACCTCATTCAATATGATTTTTTTCTAGATCCATCCATTTGCCTGCAAATTTCAAGATGTCATTATTTTTTTTCCCTCTGTGTAGTACTCCATTGTGTAAATGTAACACATTTTCTTTATCCATTCTTCAATTAAGGGGCATTTAGGTTTTTTCCAGGTTCTGGCTATTACAAATAATGCTTCTATGTCATCTTTTAATTCAAGACTAACTAGTTTAAAAACTGTATCTTCTGGGGCTGAAAGGATGGCTCAGCAGTTGAGAGAATTTTCTGCTTTTCTTGGGGATGTGAGATTGATTCTTAGCATCCACATTGGATGACTCACACTCACCTGTAACTCCAGCCTCAGAGAATCCACATCCACTTCTAGCCTTTGCAGGCACCTTTGTGAATGTGCACACATGCATGCTTACACACACACTTCCTCTTCTAGCCTCTGCAGGTGCCTATGTGAATTTACACACATGCATGCTCACACACACACACACACACACACACACACACACACACACATTCTTCTAGCCTCTGCAGGCATCTTTGTGAATATACATGTTCACACACACTCTTTTTTTTTAATGCATATAAAATAAGATTTATTTCAGGAACCCAGCTTAGTCTCCAAACTCAAATCTAACTCATCCTGGAGTTCCCACCCACACCCCTGTGGGCAGGACAGCTATCAGATGAGGGGCCGCCATGGTCTGCCATTCCTCTGCTCTCCAGGTGACAAGACTTCAAGCAGCAGCTCTAGTGTCTGGTTGGCTGCATTGATGGGACCCTCCCCCCAGTCTTGGTACCCTCCCCGCCCTCTCTCTCACTGTGAAGCTGAGACTTGACATATCCCTGACCTGCAGCACTGTGGGGACAGTGGTGGGACTTCTGACTGCAGTAAGAGCTCACTAGGGGCAAGCTGGTCTCTCTGCCGACTTCATGCAGTCCTGGCTCAATGTTTACATCTCGATGCCAGTGTTTTGTAGACAGATTCCCTTCCCCTGGACCATCGAGGGCAAGTACTAGCAGACTCTTTGATATCAGAGGTTCACGTGGCAGTGAACCTAAAGAATGGATTTTCTAAAGAATCGATTGTCCAACTGGCTCTAGACAATGAAAGCCAATACCAGCATGCTGAAGGCAGTGTTTAGATTCTGCAAAGCACTGGAGTGCATGATATCAAGACATGCCTCTGCCCTCACAAACCAAGGATATCAAGAAGGATGCCACCAGCAACCACCTACTGAGGCACCAGACAGATGACTGTAGGTCATCATTCATGTTGCGGGCTAATGATGACCATAGGGTATACACACACACTCTTACACTTATTACCTTTGGCCTTTGATACATGTTCTTGGATCCCAGTAGGAAGGGCCTCTCTTTATTCCCTCTGTCCTTAGATACCCTCTCTCCCAGAAGCTGTACAATAACATAGAATGTCAATGCAGTCTTGTGTGTTTGTATATACATTTTGCCAACACCATTACTTCTCCAACAGAGCTAAATGAATGTCTTCTTTCTAATCACAATCATAGATTATTCCAAGTTCTTTCTAGAGAAAGGAGGCTTGCTCCAAGATAATTTGCAACCTTATTTGGAAGCCCAGCTTTATCATCAAGCTCAGTACAAGTGTCTCCAAAAGCATGATAAGTAGAGAAGATTGCTGGGGAGCCAGATGTGGAACTGTGCAGAGTGGATATAGGACCACCAATCTGCAATATTGTCATAGCAACAGAAAGAGTTCCAGGTTATCTTCTGCTCTGTCGGGGAAGAAGACAGCCATATGCATCAAGTGAGAGCTGTCATGGTGGCCGCTTCCTTTGAGCCTATGTAAAGAAACTTCATCTTTTCAGCCACTGTATTTCTCTAGGCTCACAAGAAACTGGGTTTGTTATTCAGAACTTTAAAGTATTTTTGCAGTTATAGTTAAAACTGGGAATGGGGATGAATTATGCACATGCACATATATGTGGTAAGGAAACCATTTGCCATGAAAATGTTTACAACAACCTCATGTAATTTCCCTTTGGATTCCAAGGACATTTTAGCTGAAAATGACAAGATGCAGATGTATCATTTCAGCTTCAGAATACCAGGGGGTCAGAGAAGGCTTATAACAAACGGGTACTACAGCTTGTTGTTCTTTTTTCCTTGTGGGTCATCCTTAAACTAGAACTGACCTCACACATTCCATTTGTTTCTCATAAATATTTGTCTTTTGTGGCATTCAACTCTTTGTAATCTAAAGCTTTTCTTTCTGCTTTCTCTCTCATTTTATTGACTGTAGAGACTATCGCTACTAAAGCATGAAATATCAAAATTTGTCCTTTAACTATCAGTTCTCCCAAAACATTTAATCATGAGAGTTTGGAATCAGTTTTGATTGCATCAGTAGCCTGATTAGTGACAGATTTGAAGGTCCTTTGAACTGGGTGTGTAAAACAATCAAATTTCTATTTCTCATTTTGAATAGAAAATGAGAGTGTGTTTTAAAAAAACAGTACCATAGTTGATGGAATAGGAGAGACTATTAAAGCAAAAGGAAGTTAAGGGTCTGAATCAAGGTCGTAAGGCACATTCGTTGTAATTCTGACAATAGGATGTCACCTAACTCTTGGACAGTATCCTACATAACAGATTCAATATTTCTTATCTTACCATGAAGGATAGTGGACACATCTCTTTAATATAACAAATGAAGGCCTGGTGCCTTAACAGTTTATTGAGTTTATTTGTGTATATAAAATTTCTTCTCCAATCCATTCTTTTGCTAATGCAGCCTTAAGGGTTTTGTTAGTTTTATAAGGTTCCATAAATGTATAGATTTTTAAAAAACGGAGTTTGGAAGATCTCATTTTGTATAAGCTAATTGCATGTATGGAATTTCCTGCAAGTACTATGCTATCTCCAAGGCACAGTCCCAATACTGAGTGAGCCTTGCTATTCTTAATCCAGTGGAGAAAATTTATTCTCCATTTCAAAATTTAATAGTGCTTATCACATTCAATTTAATTACCTGTGTATTTAGATAATTCAAATATGGTGTTCTTAATTTATATTTACACAGGTTAATTTTTTTATATATGCTTGACAGTAGCTAGTAGGAGTACTTAGAAGTTTCTTTGCATATACTATAAATAACCAAAGCTAGGAGCAAAGAATGTTCATTCACATCCTGAATGATATTTTTATTTTGGTTGTCAATACCGATGGTCCACATCTGAGGACAATCTTTTGACTTTGTGATTGTGTGAATGTGATATACATTCAGTAGAAGCCATACTTTGTGTTTTAAATTTTCATCTCTTTCTGTGATAGCTATATATAGCATGTTATTCTTCTGATACTGGGCAGTGAATAAAGCCACAGCTCCCAATCATTCACACAAACAGAGCACATATTGTACAGGAACTGTAGCGCTGCAATATGTGCTTACTGGTAATTATGAGTGTTGGCCAAAGAAGGCTCCAACTTACAATGAGTTTCCATTGTAAGTCAAGGAGCATTTATTGTATTTCAGAATATCAGGGGAAAAAGGAAATTTAAGATGTAAACCATACCGGTGCTAGATGTAGGACTTTTCCAGTGTATACCTCATAAAACTCTTTATTGTAACCGTGTGAAAAAAAATTGCCCCTGGTTCAGCCAGTGGTAAAAGAGGAGGAGTGTAAAGGAGACCAGGAAGTGGGTAGTTGTTATTCTGATCCCTGAACATTTATAAGAAATTCAGTAGAGCTCCATCTCCACTTCCTGGAACTTGTTGCCACATGTGCCCTCTTCAGCCCTTCTCTCAGCCCATCTCCATTCCTTCGTGTTCTCTGCTGTTCCAAGACCAGCTCTCTTCAATGGACCCCACAACCTCTACAGTCCTTCACTCTGCCCTGGTAAGGTATGCTTAAACTTACCCTGTCACCTCTTCCCAGTGCATCTCCATTCCCCTAGACTGACCACCACACATGGTATGGACCACAGGGTACCCATATTTCTGTCTCTGCAGCTATCCATGAAGTCAGGCTCTGAATCCTACTTAAGAGCTCCCCAGAATCAGCCCACTATCTGACCTGCTAGCCTAGTATCCATCCTACCTAGTATATCATTCCAAGATGAGTTTGGAGTCTAAACACAGAGTTCAAAACAAAATTTCAGATCTGAGACCTAGAGTTTGTGTTGGTTTGAAAGAAAATGACCTCAAAAGGGAATGGTACGATTAGGTGATGTGACCTTGTTGGAGTAGGTGTGGTCTTGTTAGAAAGACCTGTGTCAGTGTGGAACTGGCTTTGAGATCTCATATATGCCCAAACTATGACCAGTGCTTCAGATTACTTCCTGTTGCCTATGAGTCAATATATAAGGGCTCTCAGCTCCTTCTCCAGCACCATGTTTGCCTGCATGCCGCCATGTTCCACTATGATAATAATGGACTAAGTCTCTGAAAATGTAAGCCATCCCAGTTAATGTTTGTCCTTTATTAGAATTGCCATTGTCATGATGTCTCTTCACAGCAATAGAAGCTGCAACTAAGGAGGAGTCTAAACTCTGAAACCTAGTGTGGTCCTAAGACTGAGATAACCATCATTTCACTCATCCACACCTTACAGATTAGGGTAGCAGTAACAAAAGAATTAAACACCCATTTGACAAAGGTGAGACCAGATATGCACATGAAGAAACACCAGAGTTATAACTTCAAATGCCTAGATCCCATTACAAAGAACACAAACATGAGCAACATAGACAATATACCTGATCCCGAAACTAAAATCCTATTTTAACATTCCCCGAGAAAAGAAATTCAGCTGAAACACAAAACTAGCAATCTAAAATATGTTCAAGGACCTTTAAGAGATTATGAATAAATGCCTCAAGGAAGACCATAAAAATAGAAAAGTTGAATGAATCAGTGAAAACAATTCAATACATAAAACTAGAATTTAAAAAGAAACAGAACTGCTAAAGAAAGCCAAATGGAAACAAAACTAAAAATGAGAAACTCGGGAAGTCACACAGATTGAATGAAGAGATACAGAAATTCAAGTCTTGAAGACAAGGTAGATAAATGGATAACTCAGTCAAACAAAACACTACATCTAAAAAAGTAATGCAGGCACAAAACATCTAGGAAATCTGGGAAACTGTGGAAAGAACAAACCAAAATATAATAAATATAAAGGAAGGAGAAGAAACCCAGGTCAAAGGCACAAAAATATATTTGATAAAATTAGAGAAGAAAATTTCCAAATTTTAAAGAAAAATAGGGCAAAATGCTTTTAGAACACCAACTAGATAGGTTGAGAAAAGAAACTTCCTATGCTGCATAATTCAAATACTAAAGATATAGAACAGAGAAAGCATATTAAAAGCCACAAGTGAGCACTACTCTTCCCTGCCCGTATAAGGACAAATGTTTATAGACTTATTAGGGATTTGCTGGTTTAGTTAAATTACTGGTTGTTGGTTCTCCTTCAAAAAACCATTACTTTATTAGCAAGAACACTTCTCTTTGCAAGAGATAGAGCCCACTACACAAGACATCAACCAATCAAAATGCAGAATTTTGGAGTCCAGCCCCAAATTGAAGAAGAGGAGGCAGAACAATTTTAAGAGCCAGAGGACCAGGAAGTTTTTGTGAGATTGTGGCTACTAGAAATATCAGAAGATGTACCCCTAAAATCTCACTAATGTGATGGATCAATTGAATTGAGTAAATATGACATCAATGGACAAACCAAAGCAAATGAGGGAAAGGCTGTTAGGACTCAATGGTACACAAACAGCTATAGGCAACTGAGGAGAGCTGGGAGTGGGAGCATTGGTCTTCCACAGGGAAGAACAGTGGCAAAACATCAGCCCCGAAAATATATAAGCAACACTATATGGACAGAACAGGTTACATTTAGAAATATCTATGTATATACACGTATGCATACAATTATAATTAATTGGAAAAGAGGCCATGAATTTGAAGGGAAGTAGGGAGGGGTAAATATGAGGATTGGAAGAGAGGAACAGAAGGGAGAAATGCCATAATTATGTTATAATCTCAAAAATTATAAAGAAAATTAACAAAAAAAGCTCAAGGGGAAAAAAGACCAAGTCACATATTAAGGCAGACCCATTAGAATAACATTTGACTTTTCAGAATCTCCACTGAAAGACCACAAATACCTGCTTAGAATTCTAAACTCAGTAAAATTGTCAATCATAGGTAAAGAATAAAGAAAAACATTTGGCCGGGCAGTGGTGTCGCACGCCTTTAATCCCAGCACTCGGGAGGCAGAAGCAGGCGGATCTCTGTGAGTTTGAGACCAGCCTGGTCTACAAGAGCTAGTTCCAGGACAGGCTCCAAAGCTACAGAGAAACCCTGTCTCGAAAAATAAAAAAAAAGAAAGAAAAAAGAAAAAAGAAAAAGAAAAACATTTGACAATAAAAAGGAAGTTAAACAATTTTATGCCCAGCAATGCAGTTCCACAGAGGACACTAGAAAGAAACTTGACTGTAGGGGAGGTTCCTTACAACAAAGAGAATACAGGAAATAAATAATTCCAAAACTGTTCACTAAAATATCTCTGTAGCAACAATAATAACATCACAGCAAAATAATAGGAATAAACACTCTTCAATAATAACTCTAAATATTAGTCATTTCAAGTCACCAATAAAAAGACAAGACTAACATTGAATTACAAAACAAGATCAATCTTTCTGTTGCCCTCAAGACACACATCTCACCATTAAGGACAGACCCCACATTAAGGTAAAAGAACAGAAAAAGTTATTCCAAGCTAATGGAACCAAGAAGCAAGCAGGTGTATCTGTGAAAATAGACTGCAAACTAAAACTAATCAGAAACAATATGGAAGGACACTGTATAGTCATTAAAGAAAACCTCCAACCAAAGGGAATCATAACCCTCTTCATTCATGCATCAAATGCAAGGACATCAAATCATCAAATTTCATTTAAGAAATGCTATTGGAACTAAAATCATGCATTAACCCTAACACAGTGAAAGTTGGTGACTTCACTACCACTACCAGTAGACAGATCATCAAGACAAAAACTAAGTGGAGAAATGCTGGGGTTAAGTTACATAAAACAAACAGATATCTACATAGCATTCTACCCAAACACTAAAGAATAATAATTCTTCTTAGCAGACCATGGAGCTTTCTCCAAAGTGGCCACATATTAGTCTTAACAAATAAGGAAAATTGAAATAACACACTGCATCCTATCTGACTACTGTGGATTAAAGCTTGATATCATCAGCAACAGAAATGGCAAAAAGTACAGAAACAACTCACTACTGAAAGAAAATTATCTCAAGGTGGAAATCAAGAAGAGAATGAAAAGCCTTTTAGAATTGAATGAAAATGAAAACACAGTACATGAGAATCTGTGAGACATAATGAAGGCAGCTCTAGTGGCAAATTCACAACACTAAGGGCTTATACTAAAAACTGGAGAGACCTCATAACAATAACTTAATGATATGCTTAAAAGTTTTCAAAAACAAAAGGAGACAATACCCAGAAACAGTTGTTCGGAAAAATGATCAAACTCAGAGCTGAAGTTGTAATAGTAACAACAACAAAAATGTGTGAACAATCAATGAAATGAACAGCTAGTTCTTTGAAAAAAAATCAAGACCAACAAATATTTGGCCAAATTAACTAAAGGAAAGTGAGAAATGATTCAAACTAATATGCTTAGAGATTAAAAATGTGGCAATAGATATTGAGGAAATTCAGAACATCATAAGGACATGGTTCATCCTATTACACAATATATTCAACTTATTACACAATGTATTCAATGTATTGCATCAACCTAGAAAACCTAAAAGAAATGGATGAGTTTCTTGATATACATGACCTACAAATATTAAATCAAAATGAAATAAATAATTTAAACAAATGCCTTGAACCTTGGTAATATAGAAGCAGTAATAAAAAACTTTCAACTAGCCCAAACTGGTTTTACCCCGTAGTCAGACTGATGAATATCTTAAATATCACCATAAACCTTCATCCAGCAACTGATGGAAAGAGACAGAGACCCGATCGGAGCACTGTAGTAAGCTCCGAAAGTCCGGTTGAAGAATGGGAGGAATGAGAATATGAGCAAAGAGGTCAAGACCATGATGGGGACAACCACTGAAACAGGCTACCTAAGCAAATAGGAGCTCACCAACACCAGCTGGACAGGGAAGGAACAGCATAGGACCAAATTAGTCCCTCTATGTGGGTGATAGTTGTATGATGGGGGCAGACTGTGGAGTCACTGGCAGTGACACCAGGATTTATCCCTACTGCTTCTACTGACTTATTCTCTTTGGATGGATATCTTGCTCAGCTTAGATATAGTAGGGAGGGTCTTAGACCTTCCCCAAAGCAATGTACTTTACCCTCTCTGAGGAGTGGATGGGGACTAGGGTGGGGGAGTAGGTGGAGAGAATGGAATGTTGTGGGAGCTTCTTCTGCTCCTTCAGCCAATAACCTTTAAGATACCAGCCCACTTGGGCATGGCCTCTTGTACTATAGATGCAGCTATAAAGTCTGCTCTAGCTCTCTTGCTTCCGGCTCTCACTTCTGGCTCCTAGACTCTGTTCCTGCTCCTTGTTCATACAAAGGATTGTGATCTAGGACAGTGATCTGTAAGTCTCCCTTAAATAAATAGCCCTTTATTATACATAATTTTGAACTAGTGTGGGATTATTTTGTATCTTCCACCATCAATGGGAGGAGGGGAAGGAGTGGGAACTGGGATTGGTATGTAAAATGAAAAACACATAGTTTGTTTTCTTTTTTAAAAAAATTTAAAGATTAAAAATACTCTCAACTAAAAAAATACCAAGGTTGTATATATTCAGCACAGAATTCTATTTTTTGTCCCAGGAAGAACTAATGTCAATTCTTTTCAAACTATTCTGCTGAACAAAAATTGGGAGGGTATTTACAATTTTTTTAGGAGGTCACCATTACCCTGAAACCAAAGACACACCAAGATTCAAATTTAAAAAAAAAATGAAGCAAGCAAGGAAGATAGAGACAGAGAGAGAGAAAGAAGGAATGAAAGAGAGAAAAATGTAGACCAATGTCCTTATGAGCATAGGTGCAAAATTTCTCAATAAAATATTTGTCAACTTAATTCAAGAACATATATAAAATATTATCCACCATAAGTGGGGTTTATCCCAGTAATGCAGTAATGGTTTTTGATATGCAAATCAATAAACATAATCCACAGCAAAACAGACGCAAGTACAGAAATCATACAATCCTTTCATTAGATAAAGAAAAGGCCTTTGACAAAACCCAACATCCTTCTATGAAAAAAGTCCTAAGAGACTAGGGATAGGAAGGACTATGTCTCAATATCATAAAGACCTGACTCTTTATGTAGAAGAAAAATGCACTGTGGAGAAAAAACAACATCTTCAACAAATGGTGCTGGTCATACTTGACAACTGCATGCACACAAAGGAAGATAGACCCATGCCCATCACACTGCATAAAATAAAATTTCTAATGGACCAAGGATTTTAGCATAAGACATACTACCCTGTATCTGATAGAAAAGAAAGTAAGCATTACGTTTGAACTCATTGGCACAAGTAAAAAATTTATAAACTTGACCCATACTGTAGTCATTAAGACCAACAATGAATATATGAAACTTCCTTAAACTAAAAAGCTCCTGGAGAGAAAGGGACATCATCATTTGAACAAAAGGCCAACAGACAGAATGGGAAGAACTCTTTGCCACTTATACATCTGAAAGAAGATTAGAATATAGAATATACAAAAGCTTGAAAACCAGATAACCAAGAAAACAATTAAAAATGGGGTATAGAATTATCAACAGAGTTTTCAATGGAGCTATCAAAGATGAGACACAAATTTTAAACAGTTTAAAATGTTCAACATCAGAAAAATGTAAATTAAAACCATTTTGATATTTCATTTTATCTCAGTCAGAATGGCCAAAATTAATAAAAAAAATGACTGTGGATGTTGGTGAGTGTCTTAGCTAGGGTTTCTATTGCTGCAAATAAAAACCATGACCTAAAAGCAAGTTGGGGAGAGCTTACACTTCCACAGCACTGATCATCACTAAATGAAGTCTAGAACAGGAACTCAAACAGGGCAGGATCAGGATCCTGGAGACAGGAGCTGATGCATAGGTCATGGAGGAGAGTTGCTAACTGTCTTGCTTCCCATGCCTTGCTCAGTCTACCTTCTTATAAAGCTCTGGTTCAGCAGCTCAGGGATGGCACCACCCACCATGGGCTGGGCCTTATAGCTGAATCTCATTGGGGAATTTCTTCAACTGAGGCATCTTTCTCTGATGACTCTAGTTTGAGTCTCAAATTGACACACAAAACCAGCCAGTAACCGTGACTATGAGGGAAAAGGAAGGCACTTATTTATGGCTGGTGTTCATGTAAACTGATGCAGGCCCTATCGAAAATAGGATGGAGGTTCTTGAAAAAGCTGTAAATAGAGTCAGCTATACCCAAAGGACTCTGCATTCTACTACAGAGATACTTGCTCATCTGTTCATTGCTGCTTTTACTCAGAATAGTCAGAAATTAGAACAAATAAAGTCAGTTTTCTCTTATCTGTGAGTGTTAACTTTTAAGTTTTAGATGTATATTTTGTTTAGAATAGCCACAGAGGTTGGGTAGCTATTAAGGGACTGGGGAAAGAGAGGCTTTTCTAAGGAAGGAGTTGCAGAAATGGTGTTTTAAATGGATAAAAGAGAAATCAGTTGGGAGGATCAAAGAGAGTGGAGGATGGGAGATCAGGGTAGAATGCGGGTGAAGGGACGGTTAGATCACACCAAAACTCTTCTGGAAAGCTGTACATCAAGACTTTTCTTTAATTTGAGACCCAATCAATGAGATGGAACTCATACCAGATACTGTTAATGAAACCAAGAATCTGAAACAAGATAGGTCATGGGCCGGAGAAAACTATTACTACTCTTCTGCTAAATGAACACAATAAAAGCCCAACTCCTAATGACATATTACTATATGCATAGACTATTGCATTGCTCCTCCTATAGCAGAGAAGCTTCTTCTTCTAGCGGACAATAACTAGCAGAGTGATCCACAACTACATGGTGTGCAGAGAGAAGAGACTTTAGAGTGCTCAGTCCTGGGCGGGGTGTCTTTATCATACCCTCCCCTCAAAGCTCAGGAAGTCTTTATCATACCCTCCCCTCAAAGCTCAGG
>JAQHUG010000117.1:2356460-2378481 GCA_028555095.1 Dicrostonyx torquatus | reverse complement strand
CAAGGGCATAGACTTCAGGGGACACCCCTCCGACCAATATACCTGAGGGTACTTACCGGCACCGTCCGCTTCCCGTGTGGAGTTCTGAATCCTCTTCGGCCCCTCACTGGTGTCTGCTGAACGCCGTGTAAATCCCGGGTTTTCGGCACCAGCTGCGGCGAGCCTCGACCAGCGGGAAGAAAGCCACCGACACAGGATCCTTCTCCGATCACGGTTTATTGAAGCGCTGCTTGGTTGAGGGAGAGCTGGAGGTGAGGGGCCCCGAGTGCGGTAGGCTGCCGGCTTATATACAGGAGGTGTAGGCGTGCCCTGTGCGTGGTACACTAGGCAGACGGGGATTGGTGCATTGCTGTTGCTGGGCAGATCGGGCAAGAACAAGAGTGCTGACGAGCCGTTAACCGCCAGACTGAGACGGAACTCAGCACCATCTTGTAATGGCGAATGTCTAAAGACAGCTGTTACGTGTCTACCGCCACAATAAACTGCAATTCCAATGTAATCAGGGGGCCAGAATCAGTGGGGAGTGTCTACACGTAGGTCTGAGGGATGTTTTCAGGAGTGAGGAAGATAGCAAATTAAGAGGTCAAAGCTGGGCTGCCAGACTGAATAATTTGGAGAAAATTAATTTGGTGCAAAGGAACAATAAAGGGAGAAAGGTTGGGTGCACAACTGATTAAAAATGGTGTTGATCTGTGCATCTTTGGGGAGGGGGTAGTTTGTCAGGCTTAGAATTTCTATAAATACCTTCACGTTGAAAAGCATGATAATCCTATAAGTTTCTCTCTTTCTTTGTCATTTGATTTCTTTAGAGTTTTTACTTTTTAATCATTAAAATAAAATTGCTACAGAAATTTTGTCTCAATGATTCCTAGGGGGTGGGGATAGCATTGATTTTTGTGATGCCTTCAATATCTGTGTGATAGATTGAACATTTAACATATTGTCAGGCCTAAAATTTAGAAAAGGAAATACAAAACATTAATGAAAGTAAATAAATCATGGTTGAGCCACTGGTGTACAAGTTTTTAGTGGGTCTGCAATAGATAGCAATCACCTCTCAGTGAGAGAATTCATTCCTTTGCAGTTAGCCTTCAAACTCCCACCTTCCACAATAGACAGACCATCCTCACGTAGGTCTGATATGTCAGTGTAATCAGTGTACTCATGGTCTGAACTTTTTAAGTCTTTGAAACACTTCCAGGATCATGGATCACAGCACATCCTCAGAGAGCTTGAACCCATCAGCCAGCTGTTCCTAGCCTGACAGTTCTGACAAATGGCTGGTTAAGTTGCACTGGTTCACTGGTGCAAACGAGCAGCTTCTATTTAGGGACAAAGTTTGCTCCCATTCACGCTCTCAGTGCTTAATCTTGGAACACCCCCTGCACCAGTTTTATTGTCACTGTGACCAACTACCTGAGAGAAAGGAAAAATGACTTCTTGTGGCACACAGTTTCAGGGACTTCAGCCCACATCCAATGGCTTGGTTGCTGATGGGCCAGGACGAGGTCAAACACTGTGGTTAGAAGTGTGTGTGGTGAAAAGTCACTCACCTCGTGGCAGATTGGAAGTGGGGCACAGTGTACAGGACCAGGGACTCCATATAACCTTTGAAGGTACGTGGCAGTGACTTACTTAATCCAACTAGAGCCTACCATGTCCCAGAATAATGCCATCCTTTGGAGACCAAGCATTCAGAACATGACACAGTGGAGACATTTCACACTCAAGCAGGAACACTTGTTCAGGCTTTAATCCTTTTCTGTTGCTATGATGATGAAATGCCATGACCAACAGCAACTTATGGAAGAAACCTTACTTTAGGATTATGGTTCCAAAAGGAGAGTCTGTAATGATAAAGGAGGTGTGGTGGCGGTAGCTGGAATGAGAAACTGAGAGATTACATCTTCAACAGCAAACACGAAGCAGAGAGAGTGAGAAAATACTCTGAAGAGGGAAGGAACTAGAAGTGGGGCAAGGCTATAAATTCCCTAGCAAGTTGGGGGTGGACATCTATGTGTTTGTAAGAATAGCAGGAAGAAATGGAAATTCCCAGTGTAAACTATAACAGACACTAGACTTAGGGCTCTTCCAGGGTGCTCCTCATGTTATGCGTTTTTCTTGTAACTGTACTGCTGGGGTAGAAAACTGCCCTCGACTTGGCCAGTGGTAGAAAGGAGGGGAGAGGAGGAGATGGAGACTCCTTTCCTTAGACTACTTGCAAGAAACTGGATGGAACCATTTTTGTTTCTTTGCTAGCCACTACTTTTCTGAGAATACAGGAAGTTGGGTGGGGCTCAGGGGAAAATATGGGGAATGGAGGAAGTAGAAACTGGACAGGAAGGCCCCATCTAAATCCTTCCAGCAAAGCAGAACCATTTCCTGAAATAGGGCCACCAACAGGGAAACAAGCACTTAAATAACTGATCCTATGTGTGACATCTCTCATTCATACCACTACGGGGTACAGGCATGAGCATGTGCCTTCGGCAGATATGTTAAGGTCAAGAGATAAGCCACAACCTACTAGAGTCAGCTCTCTTCCTTGACCATGTGGATTCCAGGAATCAAACTCAAGCCATCAGACCTGGTAGCAAGATCCTTTCCTTTCTGGGCCTAGAAGCAGAGGTATGAGAATAGAGAAAGGTCCTTCTGAAGCTTGGTTTAATGGTGACAGAGAGAACACCAATAAGAAACAAACAAGCAAGTTTTGTGAGACCTTATGTCCTATTCAGATTTTCATCCTTCTTTCTTCTCCCTGTCTTTTAGTAAGTTTTGATTCAATTGTACTAAAATAACATTATTTTCCCTCATCATCCTTCTTTTAGTTTTAAGAAGATTTTGCTTTATTAATTTTGTTAGAAAAAAACAACCCCTGAAATTCATGCTGTCATTAGAATTTACTGTACAAGTGACTGTGTCTGCTTTGAACTGAAATTTCCCTTTGTTTTCTTGGGGAAAAAATTCACATGAACAGCATAAGGAGAATGTGAAATAAAAACATAAATTCCAGATGAAACCTGAACTATGAAACAAACAAAACCTATCACATATCAAGAGATATGGAGACAAGTGCAAAATGAGCCAAAAAGTATAATCAGGGAGGGAGTGTGGGAGTGGAAGAGGGAGCAGAAAGGGGAGAAAGAGGGAGGAAGGAAGGGAAGGAGGGAGGGAGAGGCAGAGACAGACAGAGAGAGGCAGAAAGACAGAGAGGCAGAGAGTACTCCAGTCTCGGAAAGTGCTGGTTCAAAGATAAGGGAGAAGAGCCGATTCTCAGCCCTTGGTCTGAGGGACAGGCAGGTAGGTAGGCTCAGCTCTGTGAGCATTGTCCTGTGGAAGAAAGGCTGTGTTCCCAGAAGAGAAGCCAGCCCTCTACCCAGCCCTGGACAAGGAGAGAGATGACCTCCTCAACAATTCCCTGAAGGTTTATTTTTATTGAATGCCAATTTATCCACAGACTCTTTCCTGTGTTTAAGAAAAGCACCTTTCTAGCCCTTTGGCTATGACTCTTCATTTTATTAAATGAATTAAATGTAAAAAATTTAAATGATCTTTAATTTTAGGGACTGGAGAAATGGTCTAGTGGTTAAGAGCACTGACTGCTCTTCCAAATAACATGGATTGGATTCCCAGCATTCACAGGGCTGCTCTGTTCCAGGGTATCTTATGCTCTCTGCTGACCTCTGCAGACACAAGGCATGAAAGTGATATACAGATAGATACACATGCAGGCAAAACCCCCACACACATTAAATTAAATAATTTTAAAAATAACAAAAAGTTATTTAAAAATTACTTTTATTTTAATTTTTGTTTCTCAGATTTGGATCTCAAACCAATGACTCACACATGCTAGGCAAGTGTTCTACCACATAGAACCTTGGTTCTGAATTTGTAGACATCAGTTAATCTCTAGCATCTTCCTCCTTTTTGTTTATTCTTTAGTCTCTCTTCTTCCAAGGTGGATCAGTTCATTCCAGTCTGCTCTTGCCTTTTGTTACCTTCATTAATTCATTTTTCTTTTAATATTTTCCTGCAAATGCAACATGTCATTTCTCAACCATAAGTAGATCATTCTTGAAGAGATAATTCATCAGAAGCTTTTATTCACAGTAACATACAGAAATGTTTTATGAAATAATTTTAAATATATTTTTTCTTAAATGCATGCAATTGATTATTATGGGATGAACTTTCTGTACACCGTAAAGATGTGTCCCTGCCTAAGGCACCATCTGATTGTTTTAATAAAGAACTAAATGGCCAGTAGCTAGGCAGGAGAGAATAGATGAGATTTCCAGGGAAAAAGAGAAACTCTGGGAAGAAGAGAGAGGCAGAGGCAGGGAGACACCAGTAAAACAATGAACTTGTAGAATGGGAGAGAGGTATAAGCCACATGGCAAAATGTAGCTTAAGAAAAACAGAGTAATTTAAATTATAAGAGCTAGTTGGGAATAAGCCTAAACTAAAGAACAGGCTTTCATAATTAATAATAAGTTTCAGTGTCATTGGTTGGAGAATGTTGATCCAAGAAAGTCCAACTACAACTGATAGTCATGTATCCTCCTTCCAAATATGTTCATAAGTGTTTTCTTTTCTGAACACATGCAATAAAATTGCAAGAATACAATCTGCTCATACAAATTTTAGGAAATATTTAATTAGATAATTTGTGTTGTTTAGCTTTATGGATCCAAATTTTCTTAATATACTAATAAAAATACTTTTAAATATATTAAAAAATTTAATTTTCAATATTTTACTTTGAATTTTACAGCTTCAACCTATCCTATTTTTAAATCCTTTGAATAATTTTCTATCCTATGAATGTCTTGATTGACATTTTTAGTGCCCAGACTTAACTGTGTATAAGTAACTAAGAAGAAAGGAAATAATTGCTTTTAGTACTTAGAAAATTTATAGTGAATATGGTATAAAATGTTATATAACATTTTCATGGATTTAGGTATATTACTTTGTCTTGAGCTATATTGTGGGTATAACAAAGAATATAAAAACAAAGATAATAGATCAATAAATTTTAACACATGCATGTGTCTATTGAACTGTAAGCAGTAGAAATTTTCTACTATACTGAAGACCCTGACCATTTTTGGGTTCTTTCCAATCCAAAATATAGTACACATCTATCTAGCCTGTATCTTTGTAGATTAGTTTTGTCTGTTTATAACTGATTTTAAAGAAAAAGTTCAGTTTGTATGTGTCCAGAGTCCCTGCTATCTTAGCTTCTAGAAATTAGATAAAGCAACAGAACTTCTTGGTAGTGAAAGAGGCAATCTGCCAGTCCCAGGAGAGAATAATAGAAGAGAAACTCAGACATTCTCTCTCTCTCTCTTTCTGTATGTATACCCTATAGAAAAATATTATGTGCATTATGAACAATTCAACAGTCTAGAGATGAGAAAATTTGAAAAATTATTGAATGATCTTTAACGTGCCACCTTCAGTCAATTTACCATGGGCAACAGATTCAGAGTGGGAGCTGCTGAGTTTGATGCAGCTTTGTTCACTTGTAACTGCCAACTTATTATTCAAAGCCAACACTGGGGCCAAGAGAAAAACAGTAGGTGAAGTGCCCACTGCTCCTGCAAGTCAGTACAGTGCTTGCCCAGGTAAGCGTCTTCATACATGGTGATTGTGACAGAATGGGCTCTGGAGACTGTGGGTTGAATGTCAAAGTCCTCACAGGCTCATGTGATAAAGGCTTGGTCTCTTTTGGGAATTGCTAAAAGTTGGGGTATAACTGGCAGAAATGGGTCTTTGGGGGCTCCCTTCCTATTTCTGCATCCTGATGCCATGGGGTAAACAGCTGTGATTGACTGTGCCCCTCTATCATGTAGTTCTACCTCTCCACAGTCCAGAAACAATAACCATAGACTAAAGTCTGTAAAACTGAGCAAAGATAAAAGTTTCCTCATTCAAACAGTTTCTCAGCAATGGTGAATGTGACTAACATACAAGGAAGTCAGTGTGAAAGAAGTATCTGAAATCTGACCTACCAGAAAGTTGGGTGAGTCTACCTTGACAGACCTGGCTCTACACAGTTGTCCAAACCACTGAGGCAATCTCTACATAAAAAGTAAAAGCATGTCATTAGAGACTAGCACTTAAAATTATCTTGTTTGCCATCTCTGGTGGTTTGAATGAGAATGGCCCTAATAGGCTCATAGATTTGAATACTTGGTCACCAGGGAGTGGCACTATTTGAAAGGATTAGGAGGCGTGGCTTTTTGGGGGGAAGTATATCACTGAGGATCAGCTTTGGGTTTCAAATAGCCCATTCCAAGCACAGAGCCTCTTTCTCTTCTTGGTGCCTGTGGATCCAAGTTTGAAACTCTCAGCTACTTCTCTAGCAGCATGTCTTCCTGCGAGCCACCATGCTTCTGGCCAGGAAGATAATGGACTAAACCTTTGAAATTGTAAAAAGCCCCAATTAAATGCTTTCCTTTGTAAGAGTTTGCTGTGGTCATGGTGCCTTGTCACAGCATCATCTCAAACTCTGCTATTTTATCTCATAAAATTGAGAAGACCCAACCAAAGATTTAATGTGTGAAAATGAGGTGGATAGAGAATATCAAGGCAAAAGGAGAACAAGGATAGTCCCGTGGTTTCAGATTTGATTGACTGTGTATAAGGTAGTTTAATTTTCAAGTTAAATATGGAGAAGATTTATGAACAAAATAGAGGGCTAGCATTTCATGAGGTCACGCTTTATTTTCTTAGAAAATGCAAGGCAGCTTGTCACATTTTCAAGTTTTCAGTTGAGAAGAAAGAGATAATTATAGGAATCCTCAGCCTTGATGTGTGATTCAAAGTCAAAGGGAGCAGTAATTTTTAGATTTGTGAGTCATAAGTCATTGGTGTTATGACATCATTTTATTGGATTAAGACCAATACTCAGAAAATGGCAGGCTGGAAAAATGGTACTATGGTTAAGAGCACTGTTCTTGCAGAAGACCTGGATTCAGTTCCCATCACCCACATTCAGCAGCTCAGAGTTCTCTATGACTCCAGTTCTAGGGTGTCTCATACTCTTTCTGGCCTCTATAAACACACATGGTGTGCCTATAGACTAGCATATGTGTGTGTGTGTCTGTGTATGTATATATCTATACATGTTTATATATAATAAAACTAAATTTTTAAAAATGAATACAAGTGAATACAACACAGGAAAAATTCAGAAAATATCAGAGGAATCATATAAAGCCTAAGAACTATTACTTTACAAAACATAATCCTGATTCCTATATAAATATGTGATCTGAACATGTGCAATTGTGTTTTTATGTTTTCACGTATACACATACATATATACCAACACACATGACATTTACATAATTTTAGGAAAGCAACAAGGAAGTAAAAATGTTTAGAACTAAACCCTGAGTGTCAATAATACTCTGAGGTCTTGGAAATATGGCCCTTAGAAGGACTATTTAGGTACGTAAAGCTGGCATGGTATAATAGTTAATTCTATGTATTGATTTGACTCAGCCATGGAATGGCCTGATAATTTGTTAGTAGCGTACTTCATGGCATGTGTGCGAAGATGCTTCTACATGATATTAAAATTTCAAGTCAGTAAACTTAGTCAAGTAGATTCCACCTACATGGTAGCTAGTTATCTTTTTGTCTGTTGGATGTTTGAACAAAACCAAAGACTGACCAGGAAATGATTTGCTTTCTTTCCCTGTCTGTGCTTTAAAAAACTGTCTTCTACCTTTTTACCTGGAGTGGAACTTATGCCACGAGTTTTCTTCATTCTAAGACCTTCAAATATGGGCGAGAATTGTATTATCAACTTCTCTGCCCCTCCAGGATGTGGATCTCAGTCTCTATTATGTACAAGCCAATTCCTTACAATAAATCACTTTATATATCTTTATACTGATATCCATATATCTATATCTATGAAAATATAGGGTTCTACTTATCTGCATAATCTGAACTAGTATGAGGTAAGAGACATAAGAGTGGCATCGTTGGAGTCAAAAGAGACTATTTAAAAATGGAGAGAATGTCAGCTGAGTGGTAGTGGTGCACGCCTTTAATCCTAGCACTCAGAAGGCAGGGGCAGGTGGATTTCTATAAATTTGAGGCCAGCCTGAACTACCAAGTGAGTTTCAGGACAGGCTCCAAAGCTAGAGAGAAACCCTGTCTCATAAAAACAAAAAACAAAAGAAAACAAAATGTTAAAAACGGAGAGAATGTGCTTCATTAAGAAAAAGGCAGAATCTTGCAGATTACTGGTGATCTTGGGAAGATTGAGTACATTAGCAAGAAAGAAGCCAAGTTGGTGTAGGCTGATGAGAAGATTGGAAGTTGTAGAGCATAAACAATATTATCCATGCATATAATCCCTTAAGGAAGTGCAGTCATCAGGTGGCTGAAACTGAGCAGGGAAGCATAGTACAGGTTGATTTTACATAAATAAAACGGCAACTTCAAGTTAATTTTCAAGATGGGCAATGGAGTATATTCACAACAATACTATAAATTCTTTCTCTGATGTTGGTTCCCTGGCTCCAAGCAAGAATAATAGCCTAGCTTAACTAGATGTGGCTGCACCAAGAGGGATGGTAGTTTTGAAAAGATCATGAGGCCGAAATTGGCATTGCCATTGCCATCCTTGGCCTTAGATACAGGTACTAGAGAACAGCCAAGTGAAAGATGATCTTAAAGAGGAGATAGAGTGTTTAAGGACCAAATTATAGAATTTAATGATGAGGATTAGACAAAATGCCTTAAAAACAAAAAAGGAGGAGACAGAAGAAAGATCTAATATATTGAGGAACACTGTCTAGGAGATGTAGCTGGTATTACAGGAGACAGAATAGAGCCAATAAGAAAATGTCTTTCCAGAAGCAAGTCACACTAGACATCAACTGTGCAGCACATTGTCCTTAGCTTAGAATCCTCTAGAATGGTGAGAAGTAGACTTCTCTTGTTTATAGCTAGCTAGTCAGTGGTATTGTATTAAAGCAGATCAAGCTACCAACTACAATTATGGACCACCAATTATCACAGAAAATGTATTAAATGGTGTTAAAAATGCTTCCTTAGACCGATGGTACCATGTGTCTGCATCCCCAGCACTGGACAAGCAAATTCACAAGAATCCCAAGTCAAGATGAGCTTCACAAGTCAAGGTTAGACTGGTCTACACAGGGCTTCAAACCAGCCAGGACCATGAGGTACTACCCTGTCACAAAACAAAAAAGATTGCTTTCTTGTGGGGAACTGTCTTGTGAGATGCTGGCTGAACAATTAATTATGCTTTTTTATAGTTGGGAATGTACAACTATAAATTTTGTGAAATCATTTTGTTGCCCTTATGAAATTTCTTCTGATCTCAAATTACTCTCTCATTAGCCCACTAAATCCCCATTCTTAATTTCATTGCTTGGGCTTAAGCTACTTAAAGAACTAATAATAAAAAAAAGAACTAATTAAATGAGGAAATACCCCAAAAAGGCATGAGTAAACCACTCTAAAGACATTTAAGAAAATTGTGGGGTTTGTGTGTAATAGTTTAGAAGTAAAATACCTGCTTAGCATGTTTGAGGCCCCAGGTTCAATCCCTAGCACCAATATATATTAATTTTCATATAAAAGGTGAAGAAAGCATATAAAAAACATGTGGTTCTTTTTATATAAACCTCTAATGACCAATTTATAAGCACCTGTCTAAGGAGCATGTAAAATTAAAAAAACATTTCCAAGTCGATCAGCTATACTAGGGTCAGAAAATGAAACATTAAAAAGCAGCCAGCTTCAGAAGGTTAGAAGAAAATATTCCCAAGGCGTCAAATGTTTGGCTGAGAACTGGTTTAGAATAGGAAGGAATGCTTCCATAGGCTGATTGCCTTCACCCTGCAGCATGGAGGAAATATTACCTGGAGAGGCGTCACAATTCACAGACTGACCTTCCCACAGAAACGCGAGCATCTCAGGCACTCACTGGTTCAGTGATGAGCTGGAGCAAAAATTCAAGTTTTCTTGAGAAACTAGCCTGAAGTGTTTTCTTTTTACCATGGATTGAAAGTATTCGGTACCCAGGTCTCTTGCCTATGAATAATCCTTACAGTTGCTGGTGGTATTAAAATGTTTCTTTTTCTTCATGCAATTTAGTGCAATCTAACATCTACTCTGGCGTATCACTGTTGTTGAACTCATTGTTATCATTTTATCATAATTTATCTTTTATTTTATTTATCACTTGTACCTGTCTACCCTTCCCAACAACCTTAATATGAACTCACACCACACACCAAGGCAGGGACGATGGCTCACGTGTGCTTGCTGCACAAGGATGGGAACCTGAGCATAATCCCAGATTCCACACAAATAGCTGAGCAATAATGGCACATGGTTGTGAACCCAATGCGCAGAAGACAGAGGCATATGGATCCCTGGGGTTCTCTGATCAGCCATTCCAGCTTAATCAGTGAGTTCCAGACTACTGAGAGACCCTGTCTCAAANGTCTTTATCATACCCTCCCCTCAAAGCTCAGGAAGTCTTTATCATACCCTCCCCTCAAAGCTCAGGGATCAATGCAGACGAGGGGGCAGGGCAGAAAAATTGTAGGAGCCAAAGGTGGTGGGTGATTTTCAAAGTTTTCCAGAAATCACAGCACAGATAGGCACAGCGTCTCACAGAGACTGTGACAGCCTGCACGTGCAGGGAGTCCTGCACAAGCTCAAGCCAGACAAAAGCTAAGCCCAAAGAAGGGGACATGGTCACAAAGCCCCATGCCTGGCAAAGAAGCTGGTTGCAAATCGTAGTGTCTGTTTTCTTTTCCTTAAGAGAGAGAAAGGGTGGGAATGGAAGGGGAGGGGCTGGGAAGAGCTGAAAAATGAGAAAGGGTTGATAAAACATCCTGTTTGAACATGTTTGCATGATAAACTGGTACAATCATGGCATAAATACTGTGGGAATAATTAGCAATCACTCTCTTATTGGGTTTAAGACCCACTCCATGATATGGAACTCTTGCCTGACACTGTTTGGTTGCTCAAAAACCTGAGACTAGAAAGGCCAGGAACATAGGGGAAAACCAAACACTAAAGTTTTAAAGGAACATAGCAAAAAAAAATGATTCCTAAAGACATTCTTTTATACTTGTCTTGCTCTGCTGGATGGAAGCTGATGCAGAGACACACAGACAGTGTGCAGAGAGACCTTGGAACACTCAATCCTAAATGGAATGTCCCTATCAGATTCTTCCCCTCAGTGCTCAGGGAACTATGCAGAAGAGGTGGGAAGATTTTAAGAGTTAGGGGGCATGAATGACACCAAGGAGGCACAGTCTTTCAGACACATCAGGACTGATGCTCATATGCACTCAAAGAGACTATGGCAGCATGCACAGAGGTGCACAGTTTTAAACCAGATGGGATCCTGGCATTAAAAAAGGGAGGTAGACAGGAGCTCCAAACACTGACCAAGAAAGTGTCTATGTCCAATTGACAAAGTGCTTGAAAAAGAAAGTTGTCTCCAACAGAGTCTCTCTCTCTCTATGTGATTTTTTTTGTATGTTTGTTAGTTTTCTTTGTAGCTTTGGAGCCTGTCCTGAAACTAGCTCTTATAGACCAGGCTGGCCTCAAACTCACAGAGATCCGCCTACCTCTGCCTCCCAAGTGCTGGGATTAAAGGCTTGTGCCACCATCGCCCGCCCGGTCTCTTTTGCCATACAAACCACACTTAAGGTAAATAGGAGATGAATGGGCAACACAAACAAAGTAATGATATAGATTTTTATTCACATAGTTTTTTGTTTTTTTTTTTTTTTTACCTTACTGGTCTTTTGCTTGTATGTTATGATTGCCAATTCTGTGTTTCTTATGGTTTTTGTTGTTTGTTTGTTTATGTATGTCTGTTTCTCCTGCTTTTGGGGGTGGGGGTTGTCATTGTTCTGGGTTGTTCTGTTCTGAGGCTTTGTTTGTTTATTTGTTTTGCTTGTTTGTTTTCTAAAGAGAGAGAAAGAAAGTTTAGAGTTGAATGGGGTGGAAAAGTGGGGAAATTTTGGAAGGAGATGAGGAAGGGGAACCATGATCAGAATATATGGTATAAAATTATTTTTAATTGATATATATATCAATTATATATATGTATATACTGCACGAAATTCACAAAGGATGAAATTTTAAAAAGAAAATAAATGGAATAATTTGCTTATATTTTACCCATTAATTTTCCTGAAAATTATTGAAATCTGATAGATTCAAGACAAATACAGGGAATAGAGAAAGTGGAACAGGATTAGTTGGACAGGAGGGAGTTCAATGTGCGCGGGTTAGTTCTAAGACTTAGAAGGCAAATCTAATGTTGTGTGGACATCACTGGTGGGTTCCTAGGGGATTTTCCAGCTCCGAGAGGACAGTTGTAATGGGGATAAACTGCGGCGAGCCCCGACCAGCGGGAAGAAAGCCACCGACACAGGATCCTTCTCCGATCACGGTTTATTGAAGCGCTGCTTGGTTGAGGGAGAGCTGGAGGTGAGGGGCCCCGAGTGCGGTAGGCTGCCGGCTTATATACAGGAGGTGTAGGCGTGCCCTGTGCGTGGTACACTAGGCAGACGGGGATTGGTGCATTGCTGTTGCTGGGCAGATCGGGCAAGAACAAGAGTGCTGACGAGCCGTTAACCGCCAGACTGAGACGGAACTCAGCACCATCTTGTAATGGCGAATGTCTAAAGACAGCTGTTACGTGTCTACCGCCACAATAAACTGCAATTCCAATGTAATCAGGGGGCCAGAATCAGTGGGGAGTGTCTACACGTAGGTCTGAGGGATGTTTTCAGGAGTGAGGAAGATAGCAAATTAAGAGGTCAAAGCTGGGCTGCCAGACTGAATAATTTGGAGAAAATTAATTTGGTGCAAAGGAACAATAAAGGGAGAAAGGTTGGGTGCACAACTGATTAAAAATGGTGTTGATCTGTGCATCTTTGGGGAGGGGGTAGTTTGTCAGGCTTAGAATTTCTATAAATACCTTCACGTTGAAAAGCATGATAATCCTATAAGTTTCTCTCTTTCTTTGTCATTTGATTTCTTTAGAGTTTTTACTTTTTAATCATTAAAATAAAATTGCTACAGAAATTTTGTCTCAATGATTCCTAGGGGGTGGGGATAGCATTGATTTTTGTGATGCCTTCAATATCTGTGTGATAGATTGAACATTTAACATATTGTCAGGCCTAAAATTTAGAAAAGGAAATACAAAACATTAATGAAAGTAAATAAATCATGGTTGAGCCACTGGTGTACAAGTTTTTAGTGGGTCTGCAATAGATAGCAATCACCTCTCAGTGAGAGAATTCATTCCTTTGCAGTTAGCCTTCAAACTCCCACCTTCCACAATAGACAGACCATCCTCACGTAGGTCTGATATGTCAGTGTAATCAGTGTACTCATGGTCTGAACTTTTTAAGTCTTTGAAACACTTCCAGGATCATGGATCACAGCACATCCTCAGAGAGCTTGAACCCATCAGCCAGCTGTTCCTAGCCTGACAGTTCTGACAAATGGCTGGTTAAGTTGCACTGGTTCACTGGTGCAAACGAGCAGCTTCTATTTAGGGACAAAGTTTGCTCCCATTCACGCTCTCAGTGCTTAATCTTGGAACACCCCCTGCACCAGTTTTATTGTCACTGTGACCAACTACCTGAGAGAAAGGAAAAATGACTTCTTGTGGCACACAGTTTCAGGGACTTCAGCCCACATCCAATGGCTTGGTTGCTGATGGGCCAGGACGAGGTCAAACACTGTGGTTAGAAGTGTGTGTGGTGAAAAGTCACTCACCTCGTGGCAGATTGGAAGTGGGGCACAGTGTACAGGACCAGGGACTCCATATAACCTTTGAAGGTACGTGGCAGTGACTTACTTAATCCAACTAGAGCCTACCATGTCCCAGAATAATGCCATCCTTTGGAGACCAAGCATTCAGAACATGACACAGTGGAGACATTTCACACTCAAGCAGGAACACTTGTTCAGGCTTTAATCCTTTTCTGTTGCTATGATGATGAAATGCCATGACCAACAGCAACTTATGGAAGAAACCTTACTTTAGGATTATGGTTCCAAAAGGAGAGTCTGTAATGATAAAGGAGGTGTGGTGGCGGTAGCTGGAATGAGAAACTGAGAGATTACATCTTCAACAGCAAACACGAAGCAGAGAGAGTGAGAAAATACTCTGAAGAGGGAAGGAACTAGAAGTGGGGCAAGGCTATAAATTCCCTAGCAAGTTGGGGGTGGACATCTATGTGTTTGTAAGAATAGCAGGAAGAAATGGAAATTCCCAGTGTAAACTATAACAGACACTAGACTTAGGGCTCTTCCAGGGTGCTCCTCATGTTATGCGTTTTTCTTGTAACTGTACTGCTGGGGTAGAAAACTGCCCTCGACTTGGCCAGTGGTAGAAAGGAGGGGAGAGGAGGAGATGGAGACTCCTTTCCTTAGACTACTTGCAAGAAACTGGATGGAACCATTTTTGTTTCTTTGCTAGCCACTACTTTTCTGAGAATACAGGAAGTTGGGTGGGGCTCAGGGGAAAATATGGGGAATGGAGGAAGTAGAAACTGGACAGGAAGGCCCCATCTAAATCCTTCCAGCAAAGCAGAACCATTTCCTGAAATAGGGCCACCAACAGGGAAACAAGCACTTAAATAACTGATCCTATGTGTGACATCTCTCATTCATACCACTACGGGGTACAGGCATGAGCATGTGCCTTCGGCAGATATGTTAAGGTCAAGAGATAAGCCACAACCTACTAGAGTCAGCTCTCTTCCTTGACCATGTGGATTCCAGGAATCAAACTCAAGCCATCAGACCTGGTAGCAAGATCCTTTCCTTTCTGGGCCTAGAAGCAGAGGTATGAGAATAGAGAAAGGTCCTTCTGAAGCTTGGTTTAATGGTGACAGAGAGAACACCAATAAGAAACAAACAAGCAAGTTTTGTGAGACCTTATGTCCTATTCAGATTTTCATCCTTCTTTCTTCTCCCTGTCTTTTAGTAAGTTTTGATTCAATTGTACTAAAATAACATTATTTTCCCTCATCATCCTTCTTTTAGTTTTAAGAAGATTTTGCTTTATTAATTTTGTTAGAAAAAAACAACCCCTGAAATTCATGCTGTCATTAGAATTTACTGTACAAGTGACTGTGTCTGCTTTGAACTGAAATTTCCCTTTGTTTTCTTGGGGAAAAAATTCACATGAACAGCATAAGGAGAATGTGAAATAAAAACATAAATTCCAGATGAAACCTGAACTATGAAACAAACAAAACCTATCACATATCAAGAGATATGGAGACAAGTGCAAAATGAGCCAAAAAGTATAATCAGGGAGGGAGTGTGGGAGTGGAAGAGGGAGCAGAAAGGGGAGAAAGAGGGAGGAAGGAAGGGAAGGAGGGAGGGAGAGGCAGAGACAGACAGAGAGAGGCAGAAAGACAGAGAGGCAGAGAGTACTCCAGTCTCGGAAAGTGCTGGTTCAAAGATAAGGGAGAAGAGCCGATTCTCAGCCCTTGGTCTGAGGGACAGGCAGGTAGGTAGGCTCAGCTCTGTGAGCATTGTCCTGTGGAAGAAAGGCTGTGTTCCCAGAAGAGAAGCCAGCCCTCTACCCAGCCCTGGACAAGGAGAGAGATGACCTCCTCAACAATTCCCTGAAGGTTTATTTTTATTGAATGCCAATTTATCCACAGACTCTTTCCTGTGTTTAAGAAAAGCACCTTTCTAGCCCTTTGGCTATGACTCTTCATTTTATTAAATGAATTAAATGTAAAAAATTTAAATGATCTTTAATTTTAGGGACTGGAGAAATGGTCTAGTGGTTAAGAGCACTGACTGCTCTTCCAAATAACATGGATTGGATTCCCAGCATTCACAGGGCTGCTCTGTTCCAGGGTATCTTATGCTCTCTGCTGACCTCTGCAGACACAAGGCATGAAAGTGATATACAGATAGATACACATGCAGGCAAAACCCCCACACACATTAAATTAAATAATTTTAAAAATAACAAAAAGTTATTTAAAAATTACTTTTATTTTAATTTTTGTTTCTCAGATTTGGATCTCAAACCAATGACTCACACATGCTAGGCAAGTGTTCTACCACATAGAACCTTGGTTCTGAATTTGTAGACATCAGTTAATCTCTAGCATCTTCCTCCTTTTTGTTTATTCTTTAGTCTCTCTTCTTCCAAGGTGGATCAGTTCATTCCAGTCTGCTCTTGCCTTTTGTTACCTTCATTAATTCATTTTTCTTTTAATATTTTCCTGCAAATGCAACATGTCATTTCTCAACCATAAGTAGATCATTCTTGAAGAGATAATTCATCAGAAGCTTTTATTCACAGTAACATACAGAAATGTTTTATGAAATAATTTTAAATATATTTTTTCTTAAATGCATGCAATTGATTATTATGGGATGAACTTTCTGTACACCGTAAAGATGTGTCCCTGCCTAAGGCACCATCTGATTGTTTTAATAAAGAACTAAATGGCCAGTAGCTAGGCAGGAGAGAATAGATGAGATTTCCAGGGAAAAAGAGAAACTCTGGGAAGAAGAGAGAGGCAGAGGCAGGGAGACACCAGTAAAACAATGAACTTGTAGAATGGGAGAGAGGTATAAGCCACATGGCAAAATGTAGCTTAAGAAAAACAGAGTAATTTAAATTATAAGAGCTAGTTGGGAATAAGCCTAAACTAAAGAACAGGCTTTCATAATTAATAATAAGTTTCAGTGTCATTGGTTGGAGAATGTTGATCCAAGAAAGTCCAACTACAACTGATAGTCATGTATCCTCCTTCCAAATATGTTCATAAGTGTTTTCTTTTCTGAACACATGCAATAAAATTGCAAGAATACAATCTGCTCATACAAATTTTAGGAAATATTTAATTAGATAATTTGTGTTGTTTAGCTTTATGGATCCAAATTTTCTTAATATACTAATAAAAATACTTTTAAATATATTAAAAAATTTAATTTTCAATATTTTACTTTGAATTTTACAGCTTCAACCTATCCTATTTTTAAATCCTTTGAATAATTTTCTATCCTATGAATGTCTTGATTGACATTTTTAGTGCCCAGACTTAACTGTGTATAAGTAACTAAGAAGAAAGGAAATAATTGCTTTTAGTACTTAGAAAATTTATAGTGAATATGGTATAAAATGTTATATAACATTTTCATGGATTTAGGTATATTACTTTGTCTTGAGCTATATTGTGGGTATAACAAAGAATATAAAAACAAAGATAATAGATCAATAAATTTTAACACATGCATGTGTCTATTGAACTGTAAGCAGTAGAAATTTTCTACTATACTGAAGACCCTGACCATTTTTGGGTTCTTTCCAATCCAAAATATAGTACACATCTATCTAGCCTGTATCTTTGTAGATTAGTTTTGTCTGTTTATAACTGATTTTAAAGAAAAAGTTCAGTTTGTATGTGTCCAGAGTCCCTGCTATCTTAGCTTCTAGAAATTAGATAAAGCAACAGAACTTCTTGGTAGTGAAAGAGGCAATCTGCCAGTCCCAGGAGAGAATAATAGAAGAGAAACTCAGACATTCTCTCTCTCTCTCTTTCTGTATGTATACCCTATAGAAAAATATTATGTGCATTATGAACAATTCAACAGTCTAGAGATGAGAAAATTTGAAAAATTATTGAATGATCTTTAACGTGCCACCTTCAGTCAATTTACCATGGGCAACAGATTCAGAGTGGGAGCTGCTGAGTTTGATGCAGCTTTGTTCACTTGTAACTGCCAACTTATTATTCAAAGCCAACACTGGGGCCAAGAGAAAAACAGTAGGTGAAGTGCCCACTGCTCCTGCAAGTCAGTACAGTGCTTGCCCAGGTAAGCGTCTTCATACATGGTGATTGTGACAGAATGGGCTCTGGAGACTGTGGGTTGAATGTCAAAGTCCTCACAGGCTCATGTGATAAAGGCTTGGTCTCTTTTGGGAATTGCTAAAAGTTGGGGTATAACTGGCAGAAATGGGTCTTTGGGGGCTCCCTTCCTATTTCTGCATCCTGATGCCATGGGGTAAACAGCTGTGATTGACTGTGCCCCTCTATCATGTAGTTCTACCTCTCCACAGTCCAGAAACAATAACCATAGACTAAAGTCTGTAAAACTGAGCAAAGATAAAAGTTTCCTCATTCAAACAGTTTCTCAGCAATGGTGAATGTGACTAACATACAAGGAAGTCAGTGTGAAAGAAGTATCTGAAATCTGACCTACCAGAAAGTTGGGTGAGTCTACCTTGACAGACCTGGCTCTACACAGTTGTCCAAACCACTGAGGCAATCTCTACATAAAAAGTAAAAGCATGTCATTAGAGACTAGCACTTAAAATTATCTTGTTTGCCATCTCTGGTGGTTTGAATGAGAATGGCCCTAATAGGCTCATAGATTTGAATACTTGGTCACCAGGGAGTGGCACTATTTGAAAGGATTAGGAGGCGTGGCTTTTTGGGGGGAAGTATATCACTGAGGATCAGCTTTGGGTTTCAAATAGCCCATTCCAAGCACAGAGCCTCTTTCTCTTCTTGGTGCCTGTGGATCCAAGTTTGAAACTCTCAGCTACTTCTCTAGCAGCATGTCTTCCTGCGAGCCACCATGCTTCTGGCCAGGAAGATAATGGACTAAACCTTTGAAATTGTAAAAAGCCCCAATTAAATGCTTTCCTTTGTAAGAGTTTGCTGTGGTCATGGTGCCTTGTCACAGCATCATCTCAAACTCTGCTATTTTATCTCATAAAATTGAGAAGACCCAACCAAAGATTTAATGTGTGAAAATGAGGTGGATAGAGAATATCAAGGCAAAAGGAGAACAAGGATAGTCCCGTGGTTTCAGATTTGATTGACTGTGTATAAGGTAGTTTAATTTTCAAGTTAAATATGGAGAAGATTTATGAACAAAATAGAGGGCTAGCATTTCATGAGGTCACGCTTTATTTTCTTAGAAAATGCAAGGCAGCTTGTCACATTTTCAAGTTTTCAGTTGAGAAGAAAGAGATAATTATAGGAATCCTCAGCCTTGATGTGTGATTCAAAGTCAAAGGGAGCAGTAATTTTTAGATTTGTGAGTCATAAGTCATTGGTGTTATGACATCATTTTATTGGATTAAGACCAATACTCAGAAAATGGCAGGCTGGAAAAATGGTACTATGGTTAAGAGCACTGTTCTTGCAGAAGACCTGGATTCAGTTCCCATCACCCACATTCAGCAGCTCAGAGTTCTCTATGACTCCAGTTCTAGGGTGTCTCATACTCTTTCTGGCCTCTATAAACACACATGGTGTGCCTATAGACTAGCATATGTGTGTGTGTGTCTGTGTATGTATATATCTATACATGTTTATATATAATAAAACTAAATTTTTAAAAATGAATACAAGTGAATACAACACAGGAAAAATTCAGAAAATATCAGAGGAATCATATAAAGCCTAAGAACTATTACTTTACAAAACATAATCCTGATTCCTATATAAATATGTGATCTGAACATGTGCAATTGTGTTTTTATGTTTTCACGTATACACATACATATATACCAACACACATGACATTTACATAATTTTAGGAAAGCAACAAGGAAGTAAAAATGTTTAGAACTAAACCCTGAGTGTCAATAATACTCTGAGGTCTTGGAAATATGGCCCTTAGAAGGACTATTTAGGTACGTAAAGCTGGCATGGTATAATAGTTAATTCTATGTATTGATTTGACTCAGCCATGGAATGGCCTGATAATTTGTTAGTAGCGTACTTCATGGCATGTGTGCGAAGATGCTTCTACATGATATTAAAATTTCAAGTCAGTAAACTTAGTCAAGTAGATTCCACCTACATGGTAGCTAGTTATCTTTTTGTCTGTTGGATGTTTGAACAAAACCAAAGACTGACCAGGAAATGATTTGCTTTCTTTCCCTGTCTNAGAGAGAGAGAGAGAGAGAGAGAGAGAGAGAGAGAGAGAGAGAGAGAGAGAGACTACCTCATTCACTCATTCATAAACCTGAAAAGTTAAAAAAGAAAAACCAAACACCAAGGTGGATGGTTCCTGATAAACAACACCAAGGCACCCAAGGTTGACTTCTGGCCTTCTTGCATGCTCGTGCAGTCATACTCACATGTGTACAAACACACATGAACATACACAAACACAAATATGCCACATACATGCACAAACACTCAATATCAAAATAGAGAGAAAAAAATCACATCCTCCCTAGTAGGTGAAGCACTTAACTGCCATCTGCAAGCACCCTTGTACTGTAAAGTGTGGTGAGGGATAGGGACAAAGATGAAATCATGGAGCTGACCTTCTGGCCTATGCCCAATTCCAGGTTTTTCCAGACGTGTTATTTAGGATTCTTCGTCAGTTAGATTGCTGCTAGAAATATAATATCTGACTTCATTCTATAAAAGTGTACAGATGGAGATGATGTCATCTCACTAGAGCTATCACAAATCATTAATACATGGGTTCTCCTCACTTCCAGCCAGCTACTGGTGTGATGGTAATAATACTGTGGCTAAAACTACTTTCCAGATATAGGTTTCATGACTATATATTGGGGATTAATTTTTTATTGGTGTCATTGATAAGAAGCCTGCATTTTATTAATGAGGAGTTGGGTAAATGGATTGTATCAGGGATATGCCACCTGGTCCTGGAGCAATTGGATGAGGCACAGAGAAGTTTCTTATAATCCGATTTCTATAGTTCTTATACCCAGTAAATGATAAAAGAGAAAATCTTCCAGGAAGTGGAAAGAAGATACTGAACCCACTAGGTATTAAGATTAAAAACCAAACCAAACAACTAAACAAGCAAACAAACAAAAAACCTTAGGAGTACAATGGGTAGTAACTGCAGAACAATGCAAAATAATGTTTTCTCAAAATAAATATTTTATTCAGCAAGATATTTTTAAACCATCAACCTTTTCACTTCTGGCAGATTTTGCAGTTTTCGGATCTGCTTATCAGAGACAAAGTGTCCATGAGCAGGATTTCAGTGCTGTGGCCTTTCTTTTTGTGTCAAAAGGAAGTAGCTGTTTCATTGAATCTTTATACCAACAATGGTCAAGTTGCCTGGTTCCTCACTCCAGACAGAAGTAGCACATTTTTTCCCCTGATAAATTAAAACCACTTTCTCCTGAACCAACAAGCTCAGACAATAGTCATGTTTCCTTCAGAACAAGAGCTCCTTTACCACAAGGGAGCTTAATTTTCTGTGGTATTCATCTTGATGTCCAGTTTTCAAAAGAAAGATTCCCCCCCGCCCCCTGCTTCTCACATTAGACTCTCTCTGCTTCCCCCAGGGTTTGATGTTCCACCCTCCTGATGTCTCCCCTTCCTTTTAGACATCTGCAGCCTCCATTGACTATCTTATCGTCTTCTAACACATATTTGTATGGATTCCCCAGCAGCTTTTTCTTTGATTCTCTTCTTGCTTCTCTTGACCACTTGGATCTCTCAGCTTATCTCTTTACTTCCATGAAAGGAGCTTCGATTTTTATTTCTAAACTTAAATTTCCATCATCCCATATTTTTCTTTTAAAAATCTTTTTAGTAGAAAAAATTATACATATTTACAATAAAAAACAATATAGTCATACCCAGTTTTCCTTTGCCTTATTTAAAAAATATTAATATCTTGACAGTATTGTTTCATTTACTCGGGTCTTGCTGCAGTTTGGGGATGTAAATGTATTGTACACAGGAGCTGCTATGCAGTTTGTAATGAACCACCTGATTAGCCATAATAACAGTAACTGTTCATTACTGCTAATAAACACTGTTAATCGTACTCTGTTGCTATTAGTGTGATCTAGACATTCGTTTTAAAGTTTCCAATGACCTTAGTGTTACCTGCATCTTTTGAGCCTTGTTAGGTCCTGAGACTGTCCCTTTTTGACAATGGCTACTCTAATCAGCTGGATCTCACAATCTGAGGTACT
>JAQHUG010000117.1:2321408-2355927 GCA_028555095.1 Dicrostonyx torquatus | reverse complement strand
CTTTATGATTGACCTCATTTGGTTTTGTTAGCTGTATTGTTACTCACTAGCTTGTTAGCATATTAAGAAATACCAAAACTACTTTCCTTAGCCAAACCTGGGTATAGGCTCTGATTAAGAACCAGACCAAAAAAAAAAAAAAAAAGAAAGAAAGAAAAGAAAAAGCACCCCAGTTTCTTTAAGGTGCCTGCAGTACCTTCACCTGCAATATCATTGCTTCTATATTCCAATGCAAATAGTCTACCCCATCCTGACCCTTTTATAAAGTTTGATGAAATGAGTGATACTGATGATTCCAAGTTAAACGGAAGAGTGCATGTTTTTTCTCCCAAATCTATGGATCAGTTGAATTATTTTTTTCTGTGAAATTCCAGATTATATTTTTGTGTATGGTTTTTGTTTATGTATTTGATTGTTTATGTTGTTGTTGTTGTTAGATTGGGTCTTATTATGTAGCCCAGACTTACCTTAAATTCATAGAGATATGATTGCCTCTGCCTCCTGGGTTCTGGGATTAAAGGTGTGTGCTAGCATGCCGGTTGTATTTTTTTAATTTAATTCTGAGAAATTGCTCCTGTAATGAGGCTGTCAGTCCTTTATAAATTACCAAAATGTCATAGTTTTATTTGACTTCAGATTGTTTGTTTTTTTCATTAAAATATTTTAATGATTTATTTAAAAGTTTCTCTTACTGATGTTTTGCAGTGATCCCTGGGTCTTGAATGATTATTATTTACCATTTCCGATTCCATTGTATTATTTATTTTGTGTACATTTATATCTCCAATATCCTTCACTTCCAAGTTTCTAATTAAAAATGAGTATGTCAAAACACCAATTTTTCCTTTCCCTTTCTCTACAGACTCGCACTCACTCCCGTGGGTTTCCTATTCTTTCAATGGTTCCATCTGAACTTCCTGTCACTTGACTCCAGATCCCCAAAACATTTGGGTTTTTTTTATCTGTTCTTCTCATCTCTCAACAGAGTTCAAAAATTCAGATTGCAGCATTTTTCACCTAGAGCAAAGAAAGCCACTAAACACTATTAATTTTATAGACTAAAAGTCATAGAATACAGGTGTAGTTCAAATTAAATGTTGCTTCTCTTTTGGCTTATCAGAATACTAAGTTAAATTAAGTATTTCCTTCTTGGTTAGTTAGAGAAGTAATAGCACTTGCAAGAACATTTTAATTTTTCTTAACTAGGATAAATAATTGAACCAACACTTATTACAACCCAATTCTCTGAATGAGTCTGGAGGGAAATGAATCAAAGGGAAATAATATTATGAAAACAACTGGTGAGATGGTTCAGCAGGTATAAACACTTGTCACCAAATCTGATGACATGAGTTGGATCCCCAGGACCCACATGGTAAAGGGAGAGAACCAACTTCCCCACGTTGCTCTCAGATCTCCACTGAGCATCATGTCACACACACACACACATGTCCCCCCACACAAAGAACGAACAAACAAATGCTATTTTTAAAAACTAGCATCAGGTAAAATGGGCAACTCATGCCTGAGTCTATATTTCACAGTTAACTTGAGAGGGCAACTGAGAAGCACACATAGTTCTGAGACTAAGCAGGGCCACACCAGTGCCCATCCCACAGTGCAATAGGAGTCTCCAATGGCAGATCTGCTTACAGTATCAGTTTTTAGAATACTATAAGGCCAAAATGACTTAAACTAAGGGCAGGGAAGCATTGGCTTTGGTGACAGGTGCAAACTCAGATTTGGCTTTTCTGTCTACTCTACAGTCCACTAAGGACACTCGCTTCCTCTTTTAAATTATTTGATATTTTGTAGCTCAGTATGGGAAGCATGTGGTCACATCGACTATTGCTTTGTTTTTCTAAAGAAATCTTTGTTGTCATTTAGTATCATTGATTATTTTTAAAGCAAAAATAAAGCTTTCAGAGAGCAGGTCCTGTTGTTTGTGTAGCTGATAAAGTATGTTGCCAAGAAGAACAGAATTTCACTTTTGGGGCCAGCAAGGGCAAATCGCATACCTCTAAAATTATGAGCATACTAAAAATCATTACAAGCAGGCCTACAAATAGCCTAGCAAGAAAGTATTCATTTTCCTTTGTGTTTAAAGAGCAACTGAGGGTGCTTTCTTTTAGCATCCTTACATTTGAAATACAGCATTTAATAATTGTTAGAAATTGCTTACAATGTCCTCATATTTAAAGAACAACAACAACAAAAACAATTGAGACAATAAACGTCAAAATCCATAACCAGTGATATTTACAAAAGCAGCTAGTGAATTTTAGAGTTAACCATTTATCATAAAAGCTGTTTATGAATACAGAAAACTTGTGGAACCCAAAAAGCATTTATTTGGTAACTTCATGAGTATTAATCAAGACTAAATTCTTAAACGATTTACAAGGATATAATGTAAACTACACTAAATGGATATACCGTTGATAGTACCTACTCAACACACCCAACCCTCAATTTCTGATCCTTTTTCTCTTCAAGTCATTCTGTGCCAGTCAGTGCTGTTGCAGTTTGCACATGATTTGTAGATGACAAGCAAGTGATGGGCATGGGATCAATTTTAATCCAGGTTTTACACTATGATTGATGAAGAGTCAGAGACAGTTTCCCTTGGATTTCTGAAACTTCTCTCAGATGGCCACTTTTTGCTTTGTACATTATTGTGCACTAGGCATTGGTTTATACATATTATCCAATACAGACAGAACAAACCAAAGCAGAAAAGAAGTTCCAACATGTATAGTTTAGCCTTGGAAATCTCCTATGATATAAAAGCAGACCCCAAACAATTCCTTCTCAGTGATTTAAGTTTCTGTCAACATAGCAAATTGGATATTTAGGTGATTCTCCAGATTAAGGGCAATAAAGTTCTAGATAAAATGTATTTTAAAGACCTTTAAACTGATGTAAAAGAAAGATATATAGAAGCAAAGAAAGACAGGAAATATAGTTCTAGAAGTTAAAAATCACAACTAAGTTTCAAAATTATGTTAATAAATTAAGTAATAAAATCAACATAGTCAAGAGAAACTCAGTGACTTGAAAGATATATCTGAAAAAAAAATTGAATACAGATCCCAAAAGACAGACTGAAAAAAGTTATATAAAACAGACCAACTTCTAAGTTTATGGGAGATTGGAGTGATCATATCTAAAAATGTACCAAGAGTATAAAATTGCAGAGGTAATGTTAAAGTGTCAATAAAGGCCCATTAAGATAAAAACCTCCTTTTGGTCAACAGACTAGAATCTCTGCCCCATGTGGAGAACAAACATTTTAGATGATCTTCAGGCTTTAAAAAGTGATAATCCAGCCAGTTTTTGTCATAGGCTTGAAAGTCATTTAGAATTAAGACAAACTAGGCTTATTCCTGTTTATGATTAAATTTGTTTCTCAAGGATTGTGCTATGCCCCACCTGTAATGGTAACTACAAATGGTTCTGTACTGGCTATTATAGGGAATGACAACCATGTCTTTGCTTCAAAAATTGTCATGACCACCTCGTTATGAATACCTTGTTATGACAACCTTGCAATCATGTCTTTGTTTTAGGAGGTTGTTATAACCAACTTGTTCTGCTTTTGTAATTCTGCCTATTTGCTGGTCAAATCCCTCTTTGGAACCCCCCTAATCCTGAACAACAACAAATCATTATTTTCCCCTTGTCTAGTGCTGGTCTTTAGGAACCTACATTTGGGGAGAGACAGCCCATGTACATGAATTAAAAAAAAATAAATAAAAGCTTGTTTGAATTGATTTGGCCATGATGATTTCGGTTAGTGGTCTTTCTCCTTGCATTTGTGGGGTTAACAGAAACAATATTTAAGAGAAAGCTGATGAAATTTTACTAGAATTGTTGATGGGCACAAGTCATCAGGTAAGAGGGCTCATTGAATTATAAACATGAGAGAATTATAGATTATACATGAAATAAGAAAAAATAACTGGTTGAGTTTAGAGGCATTTCTTCTTGTTCCTTGTTGTCTTTATTCTCCTTTTACAATTGTCTGGAAGTTTTATGTGAGGTTGTGACTGAGTCTTATGATCACTTTTTGGATGGGTCAACTGGGCTGAGCAGCCTATCCCTCACCCAGAAAAGCTTCATCAGCAATACTCAATGGTACCCATCTTTGAGACCAGCTTGTTAGTCAGGAGCCCTGTTTTCTTCCTTTCTCTTAAACTGACACTTATTAACCTCTTTATAAAACTGGCCCTCCTGTTGTCCTTGAATCTCATTCCTCCAATTTGTGTCACAAAGGACTCAGAAGCCACTGATAGAGGGTGGATTTGGTGACTCCTAATTGCCCAATATCCTACACCTCAGCTAATCTCACAGGAGGAATAAAGCCTCCAACACACTCAATACAACATAAATACTCAGATTTTTACAGAAGTCATACCACTTTTATTTTGAAATGTCTGTAGTGTTCTAGTTGCAATAACGTCAAACTAACTGGTCTATAAGAGTACCTGGCTTAGAATTGTATTTCTGGAGAAAATGAAGTAAGATTACCAGGATAGGTGGACAAAAATTGTTTTAACTACTATTTATAAGAAGAGCTTTTAAGATTTTTTTATTTGTCAGGTTTTAAATCATTCCCTTTTCACTCGGGATGAATCATTCTGCCTACACTTGCATTTTCAAAGGTATAGTTGTTAGGTGAGAGAAAGTCGGAAAATTATGTCTCAAATGCACAGAATGTAGACTTCAGGTTTATAAAACATTTGGCAAAATAAAGAAGTGTGTGGGTAAAAGATCAGTTATAACAGGAGGGCCAGGAAGAGACCTTAAGGAGAAGTAAAGCTTTTTAGTAGATTTAAATACCTGACATCTTCTTTATCAGTAACTGGTGACTTAGTCATTTTCTCTTCTATAGGCAGGCAGACACCTCTACAAATGGAGACATCTTCATAAATCCAATTTTTTTTCTCATAAAATGGTCTTAAAATGACTTTTTTTTTAACCAGAAAGGATATTCTGAAAGATACATAGATAGGTGACTTTCCAACTTAGCTTAGTTTGGAGAAGAACTGATAAATAAATTTATAGACAAATGCTGTATATGTCTGGACTCACATGGATAGAAAAGATGTCTTTCAAACAGTACAGAGTGGTTGACCCCTGTTCTGTTGAATTCAATGTCATGAACTTTTTCAAGCCCTTAGATAGCTTCTAAGTGATTGATTGCTATTGCATTAGCCATTTTGTTCATGCCCTGAGAGACTGAGTGGTTTGATCTTTACTAGCTTTTTAGACTGTGTGTGACTACCCACTTACAGTCCCTACCAGGCTCTAGTAACACTGCTACACAAACAAGTGGCAACGACCTAGGAGTCTGAACCAAATATGTTAGTGAGAATTCTAACCTCTTTGACACATTTCTGGAGATTTCCTCTCCGACAGAAAAAACTGGTACTCTTTCTTGCTTGGTGATTTTGAGCTTCCGAAGCAGTTAAGGAAAAGGATCCAGTGCTACGAGGGTCAGTCTCATTCTCATTTTTATATTTTGCTTTCCCCTAAAATACCTGATAATGAGCCATTCTTTTGGGATGAACAGTGCCTGAAAAACAGAAGGATGACTTTTTCGGGAAAACCTGACCCAGAAATTCAAGGCCCAGTGCCATGGTGACAGATAGCAGTACTCCTGGCAGATGAGATGGCTCAGTAAACACTATGCCACTAATTCACAAAATACCATTATCCCCCAGGCAGGGCACAAGTCTCACTACTCTCTGGTATAAGTACGAAGACTATAAATATCACATAAGTTGTAAGAGGAGGCCACTCTATCAGAGACCAGCCCTTACTCACTGTCGTTGGCCCAGTGACAAACAAGAGTTGAAGAAAGTATAGCTGTGAGGTGATAATTAACTGCAACTTACATTCTGCATGAATTAGGACAACTGACTCAGCTTTTCCATCAGCAGAAAATGGGTCATTCTTAAACGAGAAAGTCTTTTGTGAACTGAAAAACACAAAGTAAATATCAGTGTTGCGGTCATGCCCTTCCTTGCTCAAAGTTATTCCATATTGTGTAAAACAGTGTTTCTTCTCAGACTGCTTTGTCCTGAGAAACTTCATTTTATAAGCAGCTTTTGACTTCACTTTGAGAGAAGAGAAAGACTAGGCATGTAAACCATCAATTAACACCATCTGTCTAGGACTATCCACTCAACATAGATTAATAAATAACTGATTTATCCATGGTGGTAGAAATTGCACTGTCCTATAAAACTTACCAGGTTAAAATGAGACTATAGGGGCATATGGATATACGAAAGTCATATTTAGGAAACTTGGTCCAAGACTTACCAAACAAGACAGACCAAAGAATGAGTGCAACCCCTCTCACTTGGCCCGATAAACCTCACAACTGAAACGCACGGCCTCACCAATCTGTCATCTGACACCTGGTGTGCATGTCACAGACTAAAAACTTCTCACCGCTCCTGGGTCTTCATCTGTACTTGATCGTTTTGTTGATCTGGCCTAGTCAACGGCTGTCTAACTGTCCACCTGCTAGTCCATCTGGCCCTGGACCTGCCATTCCTGGTCTGGATTTGGTCCTGCCCTTTGGTCTCTACAGGTGGCTACATCTTTGCTCTCAATTCTGACTCCCAAGGCCTAATTCTATAGCAGTAGCTTCTTGTCTTAGTTGGTTCAGGCTCAGGGATTCATTAATCTATCTATCTATTTGCATTTCTATCAGGCCAATCCTCTTGAACTCCAATATGTCTTCCTTGTATTCATCACACACAGACACACGTTAATGTTAGTAACTAAGTCTGAGATAAAAGAACTTGCGTTTGCCTCAGTCAGATTACCAAATTAGACAAGTGCCCAAACAAATTAGCCTAAGGGATACATTTTACATTTAGAGAGTAATACTTATGCAACCATTTTCATGTTGAAACATGTGATTTGGGGCAATCTGAAACTGTTGTTTCTAGGCTACAGTTTCTCTCATTTCTGCCTCATAATGATCTCATTCCTTTTGAGATGATGGCTTTGTTTTGCATCAGCAGATAAATATCTTTCCACCATAGTGCAATGATGGAGATCTTTTCTACGAATTAGTGCTTTGCCAGTTCTTAATGACTTTCGGTTCAGTTGTCTATGTTCTTGGGTTAGATAATTTCTTGAAAAAAATCCTAAATATGACTTCGTTCTGTTTCAGGGAACCACTGAAAATAAAAATGTTGAAATAGTTCTCATTATTTTAAAATTACAATATACATAATGTTATGTGTACAGGTGTTTCGCCTTCACATATGTCCGTGTCCCATGCAGGTGTCTGGTGCCCACAGGAGGCAGAAGAGGGCATCAGATTCCCCGAGACTGAAGTCACAGGGGATTGTAATCGCCATGTGGGCCCTCTGAAGGAGCAGTCAGTGCTCTTAACCTTCAAGCCATCTTTCAAGTCCCTCACATTTTCTTTAAATTGCATCTTGGCCACAAACTCTAAAAGTAGTCATTTTCCCAAGCCCTCTAGGAATTTTGCTGTCATTTATATTTGACATTCAAAACTATTAAAGAGCTTTCTGCAAGCCCTTCCCAGTGACAGGGGTGAGGAAACACTCGCTTTTATAAACCCTCTTGAATTTCAAGAGAAGAACAATAATGGGGTGGAAAACCAAGCTAGAAAAGGTATATCTTCCTTAATTGTACAAACCCCAGACTATCCAAGATGGGCAATGTACAGTCTGTAGTGCTCCACAGGAATTTCTGTAAACAGCTGAAAATGCTAGAACATAGAGGCCTGGAGCCACCAAAACAACATAACAGCATGTAGCTAATGGCTCCATTCTAAGGAATTGTCACTTCTCCGTCCTCTTCTTCATTAGTCACTGCCACTCCTAAGTTTGGCAAGTTTCATGTTTTCCTCTAAGCAAACACTCTGCAAGGCATAAAGAGGAAGGTGGCTGACTAATTAGGGTGTCAAGGGAAACTAGAAGGTATATTCAGAATTCAGAATCTCATTTTCCTTTTCCCCCCTTAGAATTGATTTTGCTGTCACCACTTAAAAAATAACAAATGGATGTGCTTCTATTATTTGATGGAGACAAAGGGCTTCTTCTTTTTCCCCAAATATAATTCCTGGAAAATTCCATTAACCAAATATTTATGTAGGTTCTAAAATGATTAACTATTCTGAGTAAGTGTTAAGTAGTCTCATTAATTATCACTATGAAATGGATTAATTCTTATTTCTTATATATGTAATTAGGGTAAATCTAAATGTAGCAAGCTAAAATGCACATAATCAGATTAGAGTGCTTGCCAGAAAAGCAATTTTTTTAAGCTGTGCATCGTGAGGAAAACTTTGCAATCTGCTATTAAAAACTCGCATAGCTTATTTAGCTGTGGATTGAAGTAGAGATGGGGTCCAACAGTCTTGTCTATTACTCTATCTCCAGACTTCACCCTAGGCTGAAAGTTTTATGGCTAATGTGTGGTTTGTGGGTGTTGACAAGTTAACTCTTTGTGTCCTTTCTGCAGAAGGGAGTAGACAGATAGCAGCTTTTTCTAATGAGAAGTAGGTTAAATTTGATTCTGTTCTATTTTTACCTCACTTTGGTTAACATCCACACCCTTCCAGGCTGTGTCTCAGTGATAGGGAATAGTTAGTTACTCTCGCCAGGGGCATCATTAATCTGAATGTTGGGGATTGATTATGTGATGCTATCCCCACGTTGCAGGGCTGTTACTTTGTCAGTTTTGCTAGTCTGCTTTTCTGTTCTCTTTCCTGTTTTCCAAGTGATCAATTTCCATTACAGGCCTGCTGGTTTTCAACAAGGTTCTGTTCCAATACATTTTGATACAAAGAGATTGATTTTTTTCCTCTGTCCATCCTCTGGAATGGTGCTTGATCTTATTTGACTTTGCTATTTTGTATTTTTTTTTCCTACTTTAGCAATGGGTGACAAATAATTCACTTTTTCTACATTTCCTTCCAACTAGTTTTCTTACAGAAAGTTGTTTTAATGTGGAAATATAAAAAATAAAATAAATGTAATGTGAAAAATATAAGGAATCTTTGAACTTCTCTCAGATCCAGATGACCTAAAATATAAGATTGTCAAGACCTCCTAATGATTTCATCATATTTCTTACTAGATGTGCTTATACCATGAGAGTAATAAGTAACTTGGAGAAGGTCCTGTGCACATTTCATTGGACTTTAGGAAGGACAAAGAGAAAAAGAAGGATCATGGAAAAGACATTGATCAAAACATCCTTCAGGTAAGAGATTTCAGATCTCAGCAAATAGTACCGTGAGGGTCCTACACTAGAACCTTCAGTTCTGCCAAACAAAGCAGGGGTCTATTTTTTGAAGGTTTCGAGCAGTGTGTAGGTGGAGGATGAGAGGTCTTTCACCACAAAGAAGCAGTCTAAGTTTCTATGTGACCAGTGCTGTGACCAGAGAAAGCAGAACATACAGGGCTGAGGCTATGTGACAGAAGCTATTCTTTCTCTAGGGAAGTGTGGCCTTGAGGCAGTATGGAGGCGGGTTCTCAACTTGCTCCTAGTCTTCTCTGCTTAGGGCCAAAAGGTCCTGGGTGCTCCAGTAATTTCTTAACGCAAACGTAAGTACATTGTGCAATTAACCTGTGCTGCTTTTGATGACCAATTAACTGCAATGTCTTCCATTACCCAACCTGTCCCCTCCAAATCTGTGAAAGCAGAACTACTCGAAGAGCGTTGCAAAGCATTTATTCCTGAGCACTTGAATGTGTCATCCTGGGTTGTTGATCATATTCATTTTGCAATTTTCTTCTCATCCTTCATGGGTTTTAACTTGCCTCTTATGTCAACAAGTGATAGGACTTTGCTGGCAAAGTCACAAGCTATGCACACAAATGCACCCTGATCTTCTCTTGTTGCTTTCTGATTGGCTCCTTCCTCTCTTTCCCTCTCATTTTCTTTGTCTTCCTTGTATCCCTGTTCAGTTTCAGTTCTTCTTGAAATGGTCTGAGGATGCATCAGAAGGTGGAGTAGTACCAAAGAATTCCACAGTAGCCCGGGATGGAGTATAACAAAGGTTTATTTATTTGAGGATAAACATACAGTAAGGGTAGCGATCCTTAGTCCTCTGCATGCACTGGGAACTGGAACTGAAGAAAAGAGGGACACACACACTTTTTATCTACACTTATAGTACATGAGACCACACCCAAAGTGGGCCAATATCTTTAAGGCTATTAGCTAAAGGAGTTTCCACAATAAGAAGGTGGGTGACCCTCAAATTAGAAGTCAAGATGTCAGTTCTATTTCCATAAACCCCATGAAGATCAGAGAAACCCAAAGGGAAAAAAAATCACACCCATCCCATAAGGAACCGGGATGATGGTCCCTGTGTCCCTGTAAGATCTGTTTTCTTTTCTTTTCTTTCTTTTTTTCTTTCTTTCTTTCTTTCTTTCTTTCTTTCTTTCTTTCTTTCTTTCTTTCTTTCTTTCTTTTCATGACCTTCTATGGAAAGGGGGACAAGCATGAGTTGTGTCACATTCTTCTCACAGGACTGCTGACAATTCAGCTGGATTTTATCATTTTATAATTAATTACCTTCTCCTTAGAAAAAGGTGGAGGGTAATTGTTAAGAATTTGAAAATTGAAGGAAGGTTGGGAAGCACAAATGATGGATGGCAGCGGGATAATGAGAAGGACTCACAAAGCTGAGACTCAATGGAGAGAAGTAAAGTGTCCATCGGCCTCCACTGGCTGTGTAAACTGAACACATATTCCAGCCTCTCTAACTCCTACGTCTTCATCTGTGACACTGAATATATAGCTCTTGTAAGGACACAAAAGGAGAATACTTGATGTATGTGGCTTCTCCCAGTAGTAAGAAAACATTTATTCTTTCTTTCTGAATCCCAGTCTAATGTAGCACCTGGTTCCCAGTAAGCACCCAGTAGAGGTCTGGCAGGAAGAAAGAAAAAAATAAAGGTACTTATCTAAGTGGGCAGATATTTTTAGAAGTAAGTCAGAGAGATAAGCTGAGGTGAGGAGAAGGTAGAAAAATCAAAAGAACAAAAAATTCTGGACAGCTGTTTAAGCTCAGATTAAAGCCATGAAGTCCATTTTAAATCCTGTTCCCTTGTCTTATGTGCCATGCATGTTTTAGTTAGGGTTCCTATTGCTGCAATGAAGCACAATGACCAAAAAGGAAGTTGGAGAGGAAAGGGTTTATTTGGTTTACACTTCCACAGGGCAGGAACCTGGAGGCAGGAGCTGATGCAGAGGCCATGGAGGGAAGCTGCTTACTGGCTTGCTCAACCCACCTATAGAACCCAGACCCACCTTGGGCAGAACCCTTCCCTGTTGACCCCGCGTTGAATGTTGATCACTAATTGAGAAAATCCCTTACAGCACTTCCTCCACTGAGGCTCCTTCCTCTCTGATGACTCTAGCTTGTATCAAGTTGACATATGAAAACAACCAGTACACCAAGTAAGGACGGTTTTTTTCTTTTTCCTTTTCTTTCTTTCTTTCTTTATTTTCTTTTTTCTTTTTTTTTTTTTACTGTTTTTCCCTAAAACTTTCAAAGTGTGATTTGGAACCTAGAATACATATGTCTTTCTGGTACATGGATGATTTGTTCCTGGGTTTTCAGTTTGCCCTGTAGATTTTGCTGCTCATACTGGTCCTATGAAGGAACTGCTAAACTTGCCCAATGTGTGACTGTTTTACTTAGGTTAGCAAGCACTGAGAATTTGCATCAAGTTTTCTCTTTCATTTTCTTAGCGTTTTTTATTAATCTGTTTTTGACACTCTCAGAAATGCTCATGGGTTGTAGATGGCCAGTTGGAAAGGTCATCTAATGTCAGCCCAGCCAATGGAGCATTGCAAATGAACCCTGACTGTTGGACGGTGGCATTTTGGTGTTTTATTTATCTCAAGTTTTGAATAATACTCTCATACTTTATAACATACAAAATACCACAGTGAATCTGGGAATCACTCTTCTTTTTAAATCAAGATCAAGGGTGTAAATGGGTTTTTTTTCATGTAATTTTTTATGAAGATGTGACATTTTTATGTTTTTCAGTGTCACAAAGCAAGAACTAGGAGCTGCATTTCCATTGGCAAAGGGCTTATCTTGCAAGCATGGGAACCTGACTTAGATCCCCGAAAGAGAATAAGCATGATGATATAAGCTTGTACTGCAGCAATGGGGAAGGAAAATAAGAGGGTTTCTGAAGTTCCCTGGTCACTAGCCCCACTCAGTAGGTGAGTTTCAATCCAGTCATAGATTCTGATTAATTTTTTAAGAAACTATACCTGCCTGCAGTTAACCTATGACCTCCACATGCACAGGCATACACATGTATGCACATTTATATGTGCATGTGTGCTTGATCTCTCTCTTGAACACATACACACACACATTAAAATAATATATGACAAGAAAAACTAAGTAATCTTATGAATACAGATGGATATTGCTTAAATCATGAGTAGAAGACAGAGTACCTCATTAAATATACAACATGGAAACAAAAGAAAAAATAGCCTAAGACTCAAAATAAAGTAAGAGTATACATTAAAACTAAACGGAAGACAAGGGGGAGGGGAGCTATGAGTTGGCCCAGCAGGTGAAAACACTTGCCACCAAACCAAACAATTTAAATTAGATTTCTGCACGGTAGAAGTAGAAAAACAACCAAAGCCTGTGACTTCCACACATGCACTGTGGCAGGCATGTGCACACACACACACACACACACCATATATATGTGTGTGAGTATATATCTGGGGGGGGCAATGACTAAGAAGGGCTGGAGAGATGAATCAGCAGTCAAGAATGCTTGCTGTTCTTGCAGAGGGCCAGAGTTCCCTGCACCCATACCGAGCAGCACTCAACCACATGCGACTCCAGCTCTAGGGGATTTGATGTCCTCTTCTGGTCTCCATGAGTACCAACACATGCACGAGCTCATGTACACATGCACACATACACACCAGCACACATAAATTAAAGTAAAATAAAGATTAAAAAATATCAAAAGAAAGACCTGGGTATCTGTTAGAAACAGTTAGAGGAGAGACAGAGCCTTATGTTCTACCCCGAGGTGCTCACCTCCTGTATGTTAGCATAGTCCACAGAGGAAGTCCTTAGTAATCGGGGTCATAGGTGACCAGGGATCACAGGTCTTTGAGGAGTGATGGCAGCTGTACTGCTTCCTGGTCCCTTTATCAATCCATGGGGAAAACACAGATGTAATCCATGTTGCAGCTCTCCTGTCTTCAATAAGGTAATGTTTATGTTTATACCAGCATGTGTCATGCCTATCTTAAGTCTGTGTTGCTGAGACAAAATGCTAAATACAGACAATATACTAAGTCAACAGTGCTACTACTTTTACTTGACTCACCATTTTTTGATCTGGGAAATATAAACAGCATGATGTCTTTGTCAATATAGCTTCTGACAGTTGTACCTTCTCTCCCCATGAATTAATGACTCTCCCAAGGACATAGCTTTCAACAATCTATCATGTCAATACTGTTACATTGAGGACCAAGGTTCTCCAGTCAAACCATAGAGGAGCTATAGTAGTAATTTTTCTGCACTCTAGAAATTTTTTAGTATGATCATTTCCAATATAAACTCAATACAAGGATATTGTTAATAATGAGGGTCAAGACACTGCATTTTTATTAAGTATGTGATATCCAAGCACTGTACCTGGTATTTTAAAAGAGAATAGAGAATATAGTAATTACAGAGAACTGGCACATAGATCTGTATCTCAGTTATTTTCAAGGGAAATGTAGTAAATTATGTTGGCATAGCATGGCAGACAGTAGGACTTTCCTTATTTGTTTTCTATCTTGTGCAGTCTGCAGCTTCCTAGAGACGCCAGTGTGAAGTTCTATATGGGGGATCAATTCACTTACTCTATTAGAAGGATAAACCTTGCTAAAACAGGGAAAGCACACAGTGACATTTAAAAAAAATGTTCTTGGCATCTCTCATTACTCAAATGATTGTGACACTCTTTCCTCTACTTTATAAAATGGCCTTGCTTCATGCCATTGTGATGTCTGGAAGGTCATACAGCCTTTAGTTTATTGCTCACAGCCCTCCGAGAAGAGTTTGATATTTTTTAACAGCATTCCCCACAGCCTATTAGAAGCAGGTCAGAAAAAAAATCAGTCTAGGACAGTCTGAGGCCCTCCTTTTGCCTCTGACAGGCACCACAAAACAACAAATCTGTGGTAATATGGCCTTTGCTCTGTAGAACAGTATGGCCTTAAATGTTCTTTTGTCTTTATCAAAGCTCTTGAAGAGTAGACAGTGGAGCGAATATTACTGACCCCGCCATATAGATGCTGCACCTGAGGCTCAGAGGGGCCAAATATCCTGCCTGAGGTCATTTGGGGTTTATATATTTGCTCATGAATATGTGTTTTTCGAATATCAAATATAATTTTTCTTTCAGATTCATATTTTCTCACTATTTTAAGTTTTCTCTATCATACATGCAACCGGATTCCACATCTAAAACTTCCTATAAATTCCTGGTTGTTTGGACTGTCAAAAAAAAGTCTAAAGTGAAAGAGAATTATTCTGTATTCAGAGATTATCTTTCTAGACATTGAAAGCCTAGACCATGGAAGAGGTAGTCACACCCTTTGAAAAAACCACATCCCAATTGTGTGTGTGTGTATGTGTGTGTGTTTGCTGTTGTTTTGAAGATCTGGAGATCAAACTAAGGACCTAGCACAAAACAGATAAGTGATCTACACTGAGATAGACAGCACCTAGATTCTCACACAGTTACTGGAATATCTATTACTGCTCACGTGTGGAAACTGACAAAAAGAGGAACATTCTGGCTTCTTTACAAGCACCGGGAAGCATTTACTCAAGGCCTTCATCCTAGAGCTGTGTCTTTCTCCTTCCTCCTCCTCTTCTTCTTCTCCCTCCTCCTCCTCCTCTTCTTATTCTCCCTCCTCCTTCTCTTCTTCTTCTAGCTCCTCCTCCTTTTCTTCTCTTTATAGACGCCAGCTCATTCTTGTGCTAGTCAGAGCAGAGTGGCTGCTGCCCTCAATCTCAGCTCATAAACAAAACATACACAATTAAGCAAAGCATAATTATCCACAGGAGGTGGCCATCATCAGAGAGAGGTATTTAGGTCAGCAAGTGCAGGTAAGGTGTGTTGTGTTCAATTAAAAGAATGGCTCTGTATCAAGCTGAGAGACTTCTCCTCTCATCTCTAGCCAAACACCTGTTCATCTAATATGTTCATTTCCCTTTATTTAGACAGGCAACATGTGAGGACAGGAACAAAAGGGTGGCAGTGTAATTTCTGAACACTCCAATAGAGATACCTTTAGATATGTTGCCTTCGACCATCAAGCCTCTCTCACCATGCTCTAGGGTGAACATTATTTTCTTAACTGCACTCTGCTAAAAGCCCCCATAAAAGCTTCTGTGCGGTGCCCGCTGGGAAGAATGAATGAAGGGACGGGAGTATGGAGGAAGACAGTCATGAGCAGTTCAAACATGTGATGTTTCAAGGCTTCAATAAGTGTTCGTGTCTTCCACATACGTATATTGACTTCAGTTCATGAAAGCCTTCTTGTTTAAGAGTGGCGCTATGGCTCTTACATTTCTTTCCCTGTGTTTTGCTCTCAGAAAAGCTGAGGCTCAGAGATGGTAGGCAGATCATCTCAATTCACCCAGGAGGTAAGGCAGAGCTGTCAATTAGTCAAGTCCTCTACTTTGTCCTTTTATTTATCACCGGTCAAGGACACGGGGCTAGGACTGAGTCCCCCACAGTGTGACCCCTCGCCTCACAGATTATTTGGTATTTATAGTCTTCACTCACAGCGGCAAGTCACTGGATGTCGTCATCAGTCTGGCAGGTAATCGTCTTTTGTGAATTAGTGATGTTGTGTTTTTCCATCTTGGCTCAGTGACTGAGTCCTCTCATCTACCACGGGCAATGCTTGCTGTCATCATGACACTAGCTTCTGTCTAGAGAGCCAGGTTTTTCCTCAGAAAGCTCTGTTTCTGTCTCCCGAACACATGTGGCTTTCCAAAGAATGGCTGATTTTCAAGGATATTAGAAGAAGACATTTCCTACCCATGAGAAAAAGACAGCGAGCACTCTGGCAAGCGGACACCATGCTCTTGCTAAGTTTAGTCTTCGGGATGAATCATCTAGGGAGACTGGCCCTTGCTCTTGGTTGTCGGCTGCCTTATTTTTAGAAAATCTGAATTCCAGTGAAATCCATTTGGCGGCACATAATCGGTGTGGCTCCAATCCAAACTAGGTAATTAGAGGTCAGCTGGAGGCGATTATCTCCATCTTGGAGCTAGCTGCAATGAGCTGCTCTGCAAAAAGCTTCTAAAGCAACATTTGCTTCCTTGTGACCAATTTAGTACAAATGACAGTCTTCAAGGCGTTTCTTGCCTCATTCTCGCTTGGTGTGTTGTCTTTTTGGTTCTTCTTGGAGAAAATCAATCTTTTGGCAAAATTCCCTCTGAAACAGCAAGAAGCTGGAGAGGTGTCCATCCATTTGCTGAGTGGTGCCTAAATATAGATCTGCCAAGCAAAGCCACATTCTTTGGGGTGTCTCTTTTGTGGGGTAGTTTTACAAAATTTCCAAGTGGCTTCATTCCTCCCCCCACTATTATGGAAGAGACTTCATAGGGGTGGCGATTCTCTCTCATTTTTTTAAATTGTGTGTGTGTGTGTGTGTGTGTGTGTGTGTGTGAAGGTCAGAGGACAACTTGTGAAAGTCAGTTCTCTCTCTCCACCATGTAGGTTGCGGGGCTCAAATTCTGGTTTTCAGACTTGGTAGCAAGTGACGTTAGCCATGAAGCAATCTCACCGGTCCCCCTTTATAATTCTAACTCTAAAAGAAGTCATAAAGAGAGATTAATGGCGTGAAATGGGTACATCTCTCCCACGCTCACAACTTCGGGGTTTGCTCACCCACACCTGTGCTAACAGGGCTGGCTCTATTGTGCTGTCCTGGCACAGTGTGGGGTCTTCACTCTTGAGTGCTGCAGCTGATGGGGGTCAGGGACAGCTCTCCTGGAGAGGGGGAGCATCTCTCTCCAGCCCATCCTGCCACGTGGGAAATGAACGATGATGGTGCTAGGTCTCCCATGATCACATTCTCAGGGTTGGCTAACATGTGCTCTCATCAACCAGGGTGATTTCTGCTGTGCTGCCCAGACAAAGTAGAAGGCAAGCAAGCTTTCCTGTGTGTGGCTGCCAGCCAAAGGGTCTAGCTCCCTCACCATCTCAGCTCTCTCCCTCCCTCCCTAGTCTTGTCAGATATGCCTGTGTCCTCAGGACCTGAACCATTCTATCTCTCTCTCCCATGAACCACCATACCATACCTCTACTCACACTATGAGTGTCCATCTGGCTGGGACTGCAAGGTACCAGGTGGGCCTGTGTTTTCTTCTTGGAGCTGAGAATGGATAGCACCAGCCCTCCCTGTAGGTCTTCTCGTCCTACTCAGGTTGTCCTGCTGTGCTGGGCTATCCTTTCTCATCACAAAGAGATCATTAGAGTGGCCAACAGGCACTGGGCAGGTTTCTGGTTGGTACATTCGGCTGCATGGCACAGGGTGGGGGATTTCTATGGAGTCCGGTTAGAAGCCAGGGGTTAGGATCCTCCCCCAGTCCATGTTTGCCAGCCTACTTTATTATACACCCTAGGAACTCTCGCCCAGGGGTGACACTATCTGCAGTGTCACCCTTGCCATATCAATCACTAATTAAGAAAATGTCCCATAGGCTGGTCTACAGGCCAGTCTTACAGAGGCATTTTCTCAATTGTGGTTCCCTTTTCTCAGATAATGCTAGATTGTGCCAGGTTGACAACAAAGCCAAGCAGGAGAGGGAAGAAGGGCTTGTTGTGGTTTGCATTGCTGGACAGATACTGTTCATCATGGTGAGGAAGGCATGGCCGCAGGAGCCTGGTACCATCCAGGAGTAAGGGAGCAGAGAAAGTACAGGAAGGGAGACCAGGCTATAAAACCTCAAAGCCCATCACAAGTGACATACTTCCTGTAGCCAGGCTTCACGTCCTAAGGGTTCCACAGCCTCCCCCATAGCAGCATCAGGCAGGGACCAAGTGTACAAACACAGGAGCCTATGGGGAACATTTCACCTTCAAACCACAGCAAGTCTTCTTTCCTATGTGAAGCTTGATCCCTTTCTCCACTCCTCTTCCCCTATCACAGGGATTTATAGACTCTCATTTGAAAAGTATTTAGGATATGTATGGTAACACAGGCCTGTAGTCCCAGCACTTGGAAAGCTGAGTTAGGACAAGCAAGCCAATTGAGGCTAATGTGGTCTGCATGATGAGGACCCACCTTAAAAACAAGATTGTTTGGAAATAATCTTTGACAACCAATGCAAACTCACTGACTTCCTCCAATTACCAACAGCAAAATAACATGGGAATACAGAGTCAATGTTTTTCTTTAAGCTTTCATTCGAACACTTAAATGGCAACAGTCAGATCACAGATCCTCTAGCTGCTTTTCTCTCTCAGAAATCACATGCTGTCTCCGTCTCTGTCTCTCTCTCTCATTTGCAGCTGACTAAGCTAACGGTCCAATGCAGTACCCGATCCCTTGGCATACAGTCCATGCTTGACTAAATAAGGTAGTATGGGGCTTCTCACAAGCCAGAAAATAAAAGTCAGAAAATCCCCTTTGTTCAGAGGATTTCTCTGGCCTTTTCCTTTGAGCACCTGCCCCATCCACCTATACACAATGGCTATCTTTCCTACCTTTCACTTCAGGTTCTCACTCCTAATGCTCTCACAATGCCTATAATGGCCTCAGCTTGGGCCACTCACAGTCCCACCCTTTGTTCACCAGGTTCTCTCTCCTACTAAAACCTGCTCTGCAGGGTACTTCTGTTAGCTTTCTCTTCTGTGAACAGACCGCCTGCAGTAATTTACAACATTTGCATCACCGAGGAGCAAGAAGACCAAGTGAATGGAAACCAGTTTAATTTTTGAAGAATACAGTTCTGCAGATGAGCTAGCCATCCAATCATTGCTTAAGTAATCTGAGATGTTTATTTCATTCCCCAGAGTTGCTACTTCATGTGGATAGTGGGCAAATAATGTAGACTCCATATTGTTTATTCAAATCATTGGATATGGCTTATAAACCAAAGGTACTTTAAAGTTACTTGTTGTTGGCCTCCCGCTATTTTATACAGTTTTGTCATTTGGTTTGCCACATCTTTGTGCAGCAGAGTTTGGAACCTGATACTGCACATATCTTAGAATTCCTAAGGTCTGCGTGCACAGCATGGATGGCAGATCCACTCCTAGTAGATGGACAGGTGCAAATAGTAATTTAATATGCTCTATTTAAGCAGAGAGCTATGAACTAATGTCAGAAAAACAAACCTAAGTTATGAAAACACAGAGTTCTAGAATCATGGAGTTCTGTAGAAGAAAAGGACTCTACAAGATGATGTAATGAAGATGTAAGGGCCACAGACATTCTGGAAGGTGCTCAAGGTCAGCCAGGAAAATTAGTCACAGACTTGGACCAAGCCCAAAGTCTCTTGACCTGACCCTCCTCCCCCCACTTCACTCTGTCCTGTACTGTCATTACCACACTCTTAAACTCTGCATGCAAGTACACTGGGCGAATGTGAAAAGTTGTAAGAGAGGGTTGCAGTGGCATTTCGATAGTATTTTAATAAATAAGGACTGCCTGAAGATCTGAGAGTTAAATAGTCCCACTGGTCAGCCTCATATACCAGGTTATGGTAACACACACCTTTAATCCCAGGAGCCACAATGATACACATCTTTAATCCCAGAAGTTGGATGGTGTATGCCTTTAATCCCAGTGGCGCACACCTTTAATCCCAGTCCTAGAGAGAAATATAAAAGGGGGCAGGACAGCTCTCAGACACAGTCTCATTCTGAGAGTTCGGGAGGCAGGATTGCCATTTCAGACTGAGGTTGAGGTAAGAGCCAGTGACTGACTGTTTTGCTTTTCAGATCTTCAGGTTGAACCCCAATTTCTGACCTGAGATTTTATTATTCGTGCTTCAGGAGGTAACTAGAATCTAAGGTGTTTTTCCATGTCACAGAATTCTACAATGCCCATTGCTTCTTCCTTGCTAACCAACATTGATTCTCCAATTTGACTGTCTGTCTGAGGATCTCTGTGATCTATTCTTCATTCCCTAAAATGGAATGGACCATAAAAGGATCTTTTTTGTCTTCCTCTTATCTTGTAGGAAATGTGTGGCTGGCAGAGTCACCCTTCTGTTTCCATTTGTGAGCCCTTGAACCCTAGTTTAACACATGAAATATGACTTGAGGAGCAAGTAAATTCCTAGATCAAAGTCCAAATGCCAACCTGCTTAGTAACACAAGTAGAATTAATCCCAGCAAGACCAAATAAGTTTCCCTGTAAGATACAAAGTTCTTTCAAAGCTCAAACCCAAACTTCAGCATTTATTATAGGTGAAAAACAGGAGCTGAAAATCACCTGATCAGTAACAATCTTTGTATCCAGGGTAAGGACTTGTTAGCAGTGAGGAGGGCTGGTCACTGGTATGACTTGGGGATACTTTGCACCATATTGACAGCTGTGTTCTAATCACTGACAAAGGGAAATTACTGACTTTTCCCACATTAGTCATTGAAAAGGAAAGAAAATTTGAACTTTTATTAAAAATAAAGAGGGTCAACAAGTGTGATTACATTTGGTATGGTACACGCATGAGTTGTATTGTGTTAATTTGGTCAGGTTGGAATGTATAGGGAATGATTCAGTTTCCATATTGCTCACGCCTACCCTGAAAACATCAGTATCAGTTCTGAACAGATGAAGCATCATAAATAAGATGCAGACTGGCCGCTGGCCATTTTGATAATGTTTTATGAGTTATGAATAGGAAAAATACTTTTTACTTTTCAGTTAGATTATGTTAAAAATTGCCCAAACTGATGTTTTGGTTCAGTTAACACAGTCTGATTCCATGTCTCCTTATCTTCTATCCTCAGAGAAACTAAGTTTTTCATTTCCTAGTCTGTTGACTCTTTTCTGGGATAAAGAATGGAGCTAAAGGCTTGAACAAGTCCTCCTCTCCAAAGATATTTGGCAACTTAATCTCCAATAGCACAGAGTTAGGAGGTGGAGTCTACTAGGAACTATTTAGGTTATGAAGTTTCCACTTTCGTGCATGAGTTAATGATTATAAGAGAGTTTGGTTTTTTTTCTCTCAGACACTCTGTACTGCCTGCCTTTTTCAATGGGATAATGCAGCTAGATGACCCTCCTCAAAGGTCAACACCTCAACTCTGTATTTTTCACCCCCACAACTGTAAGAGATATATTTCCTTTCCTTATTAATTTCTCAGCATGTGGTGCTCTGTTATGGCAACACAAAGTCAAGACAAATCTCAAATTGGGAAGGTATAGACAGGTGGTAAATATATTGTTTTTCATTTATTAGCATGTCTTACTATTATTTCAACTTTAGTGGATAAGATAATGAATAGGGATAGATCTGTAGCTCAGTAGAAGGTCGCTTACTTTGCATGCTTGTGGGCCTCTGTTTGATTCCCAGCAGAACAGAAAAAAAAAAAAAGCAGATGAAATCAGCCACCAAAAAACAAAGCAGCTCCCCCAAACAGTGTTGTGAATAAATAAAATTGATTGGATAAACATTCAGAAAAAAGCCAGAAGTTACATAAACGTTTGAATTCTATTTATAAATCACTGAAGGTGAATCATTTCAATTAGTACATGTTTTTATTTTTAAAGCACTGATTTTCTGATTAAGAAGTCTAAATTTAGCTGGGCATTGTGGCGCATGCCTGCAATCCAACACTTAGGAAACTGAGGCAGGAGGATTGCCAGTTCAGGGTTAGGTCAGGCTGCATAGTGAAATTTTTTTGAGAAACAATGAGGTCACGGTCATAGTTTTCTGAAAGTAATGCATAAGTATATTTTGTTTATGCACATTTTCCTGGGTGCAATGAGCTATGGGTTCTTAGTGCCTGGAACGAAAAGTGTATTATCTTAAAGTCATTCTAGTTTGAGAGGAGAGAATAGTAATAACTTTGAAGTAATTTTTAAAACAATCTGAACATGAATGAAAAAATGTATTTCTTTTTCCTTCTGTCCCATGTCATGGTCTTTCTCATAAGTCCTAAAGATGCTAAGAAATATTTCCTTTTGAGTTTCAAAATCTTTCTTTTCAGTTTCTACTATTAAGCCTTTGAACTTTTCTTTTTTGTCTTTGTTCAAATATTTCCTGTTTAGATTGTAATAACAAGTTTAAAGTATAATAAATAACCCTTGCATTTATTCAGTGAGTTTGCATTGAATGTTTGCAGTTTTCCTGTCAAAAATAAAACCCAGCTGGGCAATCGCACGCCTTCAATCCCAGCACTTAGGAGGCACAGGTAGAAAGATCTCTGTGAGTTCAAGTCCAGCCTGGTCTACAGAGCTAGTTCTAGCACATCTAGGGCTATTACACAGAGAAACCCTGTCTCAAAAAAACAAAAACATATAACTTGGGGTGAAATCATATCTTTGTGACTCAGGAAGTCATTTACTTAATTGTGTTTAATTAGCACACATGACATCGTGATAGATCACTGTGGCATTTTCAAACGAAGCCTCTTTCGGTAGATCATCCTTTCCCTCAGCCTCCTCTCCCACCTCCAGCTCACTTACCTTCATTCTGTGGACTTGTCCACGTCACTGCAGTGACATTTCCCAGCACAACTAGTGCACTGGTTAGTCACAGATGCGGTGACTGCTCATGCTCTTCTCTTCCACTCTGACATTACCTTCGATTCTTGCTGTTGACATTTGGACCCACTCTTTTCTGTTCACCTGACTGAAAATTAATGATATAACTAGCTAGTGCTAGTTTAAAAAGCAAAGATGAGATCTCATTTGCCAAGGATATGAAAGGCTCTATTTCTCTGATAAAAAGACTCTGTTATTCTCATATTGTTTTCCCCTCATCCTGTTGCTAATTCTTTGTATAACCCCGTCCAATTTTTTCCACAGCAAAATTCTATTAATAAATCTGTGGAGAGCTATTTGATGATTTGCCAAAACTAAGATCAGCTCTAAAAATTTTCAGCTTTGAACAATGTAGCGCAACGAGGTTTATTATAGTAAGATGACTTTTGCAAACTTCAAATAGTCTGATAGAAAAATCCCATTTTGTAAAAATTGCATCAATCACTAATTCATTACCAAATCTCAACATCCGAATGCCCTCATTTTGTATTTGTGGGTATTCCTCACTGTAATAAAATGGATCCCCTCCAGGAAATTATATTTCCATTGCCTATGCTGGGAAGCACTCTTTGAAGGAAAACTTAACCCACAGCCCATAGTACACGACCTATTAACAAACAATTACCTTCACCTGTCTTTCATATAGCTGATTTAAATGTTTTGCCAGTTTTCAAGTACAAATTAGATTCATGCAATTCTGCAAAGCCTTCTCTATAAAGCGGGCAGATGACTAAGCTGTGGACATTTGCAAACTTATTTAGCACGGAACATTGGTTTAAACCAAGGTTAGAATTTCTCCATGCACAGACTCTGGCTTCGAATATCTGGAGATTTGCTCTGTCTTTGTCATTGCTTTAGCTATTTACTAGACCATGCTAATTTCATCACAACTCCTGGGAGTATAATCTAACTAACTCACCTGTCACAAATGTTCTGGAAAGAGTGTGCAGTATCTGACAGGACACGATGTCTAGAACTATACTTTCTGGTCTGAACTTCTACAGGAATCTTTTAAAATAAATTTCGAAGATGTTCCTTTGACCACTGCTAGATTCTTTCAGGAAGAAGTGAGAAACTTATCACTGATTTGTGGGACATTCACCTTGTTCATACTGAAAGTCATGGTTTAAGTCCCCTTGCTTTGTCTCAGGCACTAACTATGACTTTTATTCAGACATTTCAATATTTGAACTAGTTTTTTTTTTTTAAATACTGGCTTGAGAAATGTCAAATACCTGTACCTTTCTAGTCTAATTTACATTGAGTCAAGGGCCAAGTAAAAAGCAAAGAAAGGGGCTGGAGAGATGGCTCAGCGGTTAAGAGCACTGACTGCTCTTCCAGAGGACCCGGGTTCAATTCCCAGCACCCACATGGCAGCTCACAACTGTCTGAAAATGCAGTTCCATGAGAACTGACACCTTCACACAAATGCACATAAAATAAAGTTAAATAAATCATTAAAAAAAAGCAAATAAAGTATTGTGTTGGACACAACTGGTCATTGAGAAAGCAGCTAATACATCAAGGTTTAAAAGTATAAACATAGTCGGAGAGGAGGCCCAGGGGAACTCAGGAGTAACAGGGTGAAACTAGAAATCACTGATGAGAGTTGCTCATTTGTGCTGCTCTATCATAAAGTATAATCAAAACTGGCCTTTTTTGACTGGTTCCAATAAGTTTAAGGGTATTGAAGATATAGAATGCATTTTTGAAAGACTTGGTAGGTTTTGCTATTTTTACTCCAAGTGTATTGTTTATACCACAGAGAAAGGAAAATATGATCAGTGAATCTGTGAAAATGATTCAAACACATCTGACTTCACCAAGCATTAAATGGAAGGACTTTATTGAAATTTTTGAACATTTAGCTGATTTGGTCTTTTTGTTTTTATTTATTCAATTTATATATTTTTTTGTCTCTCCCCAATTCAGTATGAAGCATTTTCTATTTTGGTTTTTCTTTGTCATTGGTCTTATGATTAGATCTTCCAATTAGCATACAAAATATTCAACCTACTTTTTTTTTTTTCAAATTGTTCTTCCTGCCAATGAAAATTTACCCTTACAAATCACTTAGAAACAAACTCAGTTATAATTCAGGAGCTCCTTGCCAATTTTTCAGAGAATAGCCGGTTCCTTTACTGCCATCTGGTGGTGGATTTTGGAGGGAAGCAAAGGCACAATTTAGATTCGTTGAAATGCATGCATGCATACATACATACATACATACATACATACATACATACATACATACATACATATATACATAGCAAACCCCCTTGGTGAACTGTAATCCCAGCTCAGGGAGGTTGAGGCAGGAAAATTGCAAGGTTAAAGACTGCCTGAGCTACAGAGAGAGTTCAAGGCAAGCCTGGGCAAGTTGGTGAGGCTCTGTCTCACAAAAGTAAAATAAAATAAAACCTTGAGTATAGAGTTTAGTGATAAGGCATCGCCCTAGCATGTTTAAGTCCCTGAGTCCAATAACCAGTACAATAGTGATGATGATGATAAAATAAAAAACATCTTCCCAACTAAATCAGCGTATTATGTAACTTAATCTGGGCCTACAGAAAACTTGCACCAAGGCTGAAGCAAGTGAAAAGAAGTGGTTTAAATTGTTTCCCTTTTAGTCGGTGGCCATATGTGACTATAATTCAAATTCTGTTGTTTATATAGAAAGGCAGAATCTATGCAGACCTACACTAGGAAGTTTCCAGCTTCAGCTGCCTAAGTTTCGTTTGAATTCCAGGGTGGATGGCATCCATCTTGTCCTAGTGAGCGGCTCTGCCTGTGCTTTCCCCGCTCACTTGCACAGGTCTGTGGTTACACCATCCTGACAAACCACAGGTCCGCAGCTGTAGCTCACTGTGCTGCTTCCCTTCCTCAGCTTCTCTTCAGAAAGCTTCCCTTGTTCTTTCCTTTGTCCGTGAACGTAGCAAAGACTCTGTCAGCTTCCAGTGTTGTCATCTTCCCGTCGAACACCTTGGCAAGCAGCTTCAGGTACAAGGCCTGGTTAATGGCAGAGGTGACTTGTCTATGTTAAATGGACCCTGGCAATTCAAATACTTTGAAGTCATGAATATATTAATACTAATAGGTTTGACCAGCTAAACCTTACAGAACTGTTAACGTTTTAATCAGGGCATTAAACACTGGTTGAATTACTCAGACCTAATGCTGTGTTGAACAATTAGTCTTCCCTGCAATTGTATCACATGGGAAACTGCTAGGATTTGTTTTATTAATGTGTATGTGATGTATTAATGCATGTGTGTGTGCATGCATGTGTATGTATGTGTGTTTACATGCGTGCGTGCGTGTGTGTGTGTGTGTGTGTGTGTGTGTATGTACACTTGAGAGCAAGAGCCTATGGAGGCCAGAGGTAGCAGATCCCCCTGGTGTCAGAATTAAAAGTAGTAATGAGCTGCCCAGTGAGGATGCTGGAAACAGAATTTGTCTCCTCTGCAAGAGAAGTATGTTGTAAGGAGAAGGCCTGCTTGTTCTTACCTTCCTGGCTGCCCGGCTAGCTAACCCCGAAATAACCACGCAGAAATTGTATTAATTAAATCACTGCTTGGCCCTTTTTCTCTAGCCTCTTAGTGGCTAACTCTTCCACGTTGATTTAACCCATTTCTATTAATCTTATATCGCCACGTGGCAGTGGGTTACTGGGAAAGACTCAGCATGTCTGACTCTGGCAGCTCTCTTTCTTTCTTTTCTTCCTCCCAGAATTCAGTTCTGTCTTTTCCGTCTACTTAAGTTCTGTTCCCTATCAGGCTAAGGCACTTTCTTTATTCATTAACCAATACAAGCAACACATAGAAAGAAGGACCTCCTACACCAGAAGTATATGCTTTTAATCGCTAAGTCATCTGTATGGCCTCTCTTATTTCTATTATTCATTAACATTAACTGATTTGATGTGGGGTTCTGGGGACACAACTATAAAAGAAACAAACAAATCAACAAGAGTAAGAAGACATTAACTGGAATATTCAGAAAAATTAACAGTGATATTTTAGTTCTATATTCAGGGTTCTACTTATTCTAACCTCAGGTTTGATATTCTGATTAAAATGTTCTTGGGTAAAAATTTAAATCTGCACTTTTCAAAAGCACTTCAGGTGATCCAGACACAAGTGCTCTGTGCCCACACTAGAAGGAAACTTTACATGGGGAATAGATGTTAAAGAGAGAGGGAGGTTAGCTGAGTACTACCATACTCCTGAAACCCTAACACCCAGGAAGCTGAGGCAGGAGGACCACAAGTTTGAGGTCAGCCTGGATTACATAGCAAGACCCCATCACAAAACAAAATAAAAAGAAAACATAAATAATAAAGGGGAAGTACAACCATAGGAGAATTTGTAGAAGGCATTTTTTATTTTCAGAAAGATGCAGATGCTGGTTAGTAGTGTATCAAGAAGGGAAGAATCCACAAAGAAGTAAAAACGTCCAAAAGAATTGGAGAACATTTCAAGTGAACCAGGTCTGCTCTTCCAGATGGTGACTGCTGCCCAGAGCTTTCGAAGGTGAGACTTGCAGAGGAAGCCGACCTGACATCATATTTGGTGTGAAGCCATTCCCAGTACCGTGCTGGGAGAGTCAGGGAATTATCAGGAAGCACTGTCGGATTACTTTGTAATGAATTGGAAATTAGAAGAGCACTTTACTCTTTCATTTAAATGAATAATTAAAACACAGGTGTTTAAATACTTCATAGGCTAAAGAAGAATCATAAAAACATTACAAAATGTCAAAATTTAATAAAAAACTGCATAGTGGAGTTAGTGAAAAGTTAAAATTGTATTCAGAGGAGAAAATAGAGTGTTAAAAAATACATTAAAAGGTAGAAATGTTGAAACTTAAAGTAAAAGGCAGAAAATAATTAAAATAACACAAGCAGTAGAGTGCATATATTCTCAGAAAAAAATGACATTATTATATCAATTTATGACACTTTCAATAATTAAAATATTGAAAGGCCTTAGAGGTGTTCAAAAGAACACTGAAGCAATTTACTGGGAAGCAAGGAGTTTACTAGCAAAGTCATTAATGCTCTGGTTAGACAGCTTATGGCAGGGCACTTGGTCTACTGACAGCATAGTGGGGGCTCTGAGAGAGGGACCCTGTGGCAGAAATGAGACCTTTTGTTATACCTGTCTGTGAATATGTGTGGCTTCACAGTACAAAGCCAGGCTGCTTAGTTTCTAGGCAGGAGGCAGAGAAGGAGATGGGGAGCAGGATGTGACTACAACGCTTCATATTCATGTTAACTCAGCTCCTGGGAGTCTGTTAAATAAACTGGAGGACAATGTCTCAATAGGGTGCTTGTGGATATCCCCGAGAGAAGGCTACCCCAGATAGCACATCCCACACAAAGGCTGATTCTGACATTACATTCCTACAAATAAATGCACGCTTTTATCAATGAATTATTTTACGATGAAGATTGTTTTTGAGCTTGAAAATTGAACCTATAAAGTTGTTTAAGGATGCTAGCTTTTCATTTCCAAAATTCCAAGCTTAAAAATATGATCTGTGATTGTTATTAATTTCAAAATAAAGGCTTAATTTGGTATACCACTGTAGTCAACCAAAATGTGACTTCCCTATATGCACACACACACACACATGCACACACACATACACATGCATGCATGCACATATTTTCAAATAACTTTTAATGGAATGAGGTTACAAACAAACCAGCATATTATTGGTTAAATTCTAGATAAACCCCAGTGTGATACATGAGATGACTCCTTAGGGTTTTCTACCTAACAATCAGAGAGAAAATGGATTACTACCGGGGATATGAACAAAGATCTAATCCCATAGTGAACATCATGCATCTTTTATCATTGTGGTAAGAAATCTTATAGGCAACGCACAAGGCCAACTTATTTCCACAGAAGGTGATATTAACAAGTAAATGAATCACAGTATTATTTTAATCTAAATATTAAACCATCAGCAGTAATTTTATTCTAGCAGTGATTATAAAAGCAAACAAATTCTAATAATTAATACAGTTGGATAATGACTATCTGTTGCAATCAAATATCAAGTGTGATCCTAGGTACAGTGCATTGTACTTTTTTAAAAAAAATTCTGTTCTTCACAGACTAAGACTTTAATATGAAATAGTTGCAGAAATTTGTAATTGACAAAAATGTGGAACTGAGCTAGAATTATAGTGCAACAAAACAAATGAAAAATGGGGTTCATGATGTTAGACACTAACCTTTTCCTTCTCATTCTTCATCTGGTAATTGAGACTGTTGACAGTTTGGGGGAATTAGCAGTGAGGTAAGAAGCCATAATGAGCAGAGCCTGCAGATGAGTAGGCAGAAAAAGTCAGCATGGCAGGGCTTAAACCATTCACTTCCCCTAGATAAACCTGCTACAAGGCAGAGCCTTGGCAATATAAGCAAAACCATCATCACACTTCTTAGAACTTCTCCTAGTTGAAAGGAGTATGTCACTTTGCTGGCACCTTAAGCTGTTTATATAGACATAGTTAATGTTGAGCCTGTTTTCCTTCAGGAATCTGGAGTTTTGTTAGATACGAGGCAGAGAATGTTTTTAGGCTATAGTATAAATCCTGGCCATGGAGTCTCCAATGAACTTCTTCGCTGATCACATTTCACACATATCACAATTCAAAGGTGGGGCAATGCAATTTGTTCTGCAGACTCCGGTCTTGGAGGCCTGTCTTTGGTTTTACCTGGAGATTACCCACAAGCATCCTTGCTGCTGCTGACTCTGTCGTGTATCATTTACCACAATTAGTTCTATCCACATTCATGACTACACACACACTGTCAGTCCTTCCAGTGAATCATTAAACCTGAATATAGACTCCGGGGCCCTCAGCATCATGACACACAAAAGTACTTGACCTTCCAAATAATGTTTATTTCCATTCATGCTGCTTGGAAGTGGAATTCAAAGGAAAATGAAGCACTAACTCGGTAAAATTGTGGTTTGTCTGTATCAATAGATAGCCCTCCAGTCTGTAAAAATCACCCTTTCAGTTGCACGGCAGTGAACAAGAACATTAGCATCAAACAGCACTTTTAATACTCCCCATATGAAAGGCTTCGAGTGGGAAATATTAGTCATTCTTTATACTGTCTCCCAACAGCAATTTTGATGATTTTTTGCTTTGCAAATAGAGATATCAAGACATAGAGTCACTAAGAGACTTGCTTTTTTTACACACCTAAACAAAAAGCCTAAGAAGGGGAACATGGGGAGGTTGACTACAGAGAAAAACCTCTTAACCTCTCCTTTGCCATTTTATATTTCATTCAAACTAGTCACCTCCCCACCACATACCAGAGAGGGAAGAGGAATTTTGCTTGGAGAGTAAGAGAGAGAGGAATAGGTAATTTCGGATTACTAAATGTGATTTCATCTTACCAAATGAAACAATTCACCAAAGGATAAGTTCTGTTGTTTATCTATCTATCTATCTATCTATCTATCTATCTATCTATCTATCTATCCATCCATCATCCATCCATCCATCCATCTATCTATCTATCTATCTATCTATCTATCTATCTATCTATCTATCTATCTATCTATCTATCATTGTCTGTCATCCATGTATCTTTTGTTATAACCTGTCATCTACCAGCAACCTCTGTACCTACCTCCCCAGTGGCAGATCTATTGAAAGGCTGTAAAGGGGTCCTCTCAAGCTGTGTAGAAAAATACTCTGCATGGTTTTCATGTAAGGAAACTACCTGAGTAAGAAGAAAGAGCCACAGCATCATGGAATGAAACAGTTGGAATTATCTCTAGCACTCAAATAGAGTTGGGCACCAACTGCCATGTCTAACAAGTAGAATTTTTTTACATGTCCTTGGGTAAAGTTTTTAGTAAATTGTCTTTGTAGCAGGGCCAAATGAGTTCAAAATTAACTCAAGCAGAAGAAAAATGAAGAAATCACAAAGTAAATTCTACTTTAATTGCTGAGCGCATTAAAGAAAAAAAAATCCTAAAATCAGCCAGAGAAAAACGGTGAGTCAATATGAGAGAATGACAATGTACTTGTCATGGGGAACCACTTAAATCAGAGGAAAGTGAGGGAATGGCTTTCCTAAAAAGAAAAAATAAAACTTAACAATTTAATATTCAGTCAATGAACATCTCAAAAATAAAGTACAAATAAAGTCTTTTTCATCTATTTAAAATTAGAAAAATTTATTACTAATTGACTTCCTTTACAAAAATTTGAAAGTAAACTTTCAAGGATGAAGAAAAATACTATCAAAGTTTAGATATATTATACAAAGAAATGACAATGTTAGAAATAATATATGGGTAATTTTTAATTTTTAATTATTAATTCATTTTAGATACCAACCACAAGTCCCCTCCATACCCTCCTCCTCTTCCCCTCTCACTTCCTCCCCATTCCAACCCCCTTTCACTCCTCAGAAAGGGTGAGGTCTCTCATAAGGAGTCAACAAAGTCTGGCACACTAAGTTGAGGTAGGACCAATGTTTTAAAAAACTAAAATTACTTTTTAAAAAGATTTTAATTTTATTATTTTTTAAATTATTGTAAAGCATAGAGCTACAGTTAAAAACTTAAAAAAGAGACCTGCCTCAGAAGCCCATAATGGACATAAAAGTAGAATAATAAAAGTTGAGATAAGATGACAAAATTAACAAAAATTAGATGGAAAAATGTAAAAATATAGCAAAAGAGCAATTCCTACTCTATAAATAACTACAGTAAATGTAAACAGTAAGTAGCCCAATTAAAATACAAGACTTTCAGACTGGTATAAAATCAATATCCACTTATATGCAGTCTAAAACTTCTAGGTTAAATATAAAGCAGGACGTAAGTTAATAATAAAGAGAGAATCATATATGATAAAATGCTATTCAAAAGATTGCAGTCATTATTTTCAAATCAAATACTGTAGTTAATGTGTCAAAGTATGACATGTCATCAAGGGTAAAAAGAGATATAGCTTACTGAGAACGCTATCAAATTACCAAAGTACAGCAGTTCTAATTGTCTGTGTGTTTAATAAAAAACTTCAAAGTCTATGAAACAAAAAAGGACCTTGGGAAAAACTTCATTTCAGTAATTAATAGAAGAAAGATGGGCAATAAGCAAGAATGTACTAGGATTGAATGTCACTTACCACTTATTTAAAGTAATTACAAATGTTAAATGGGACACTATGCTGGCTACTTATATGTCAACTTGACACAAGCTGGAGTCATTTTGGAAGACGGGACCTCAATTGAAGGAAAACCCCCACATCAGATTGGCCTGTAGACAAACCTGTCGTATGTTTTATTGATTGATCATTGGTGTATAAGGGTGGGTAGTGCCATTTTTCTGGTCTGGTGGTCCTGGGTTTAAAAAGAAAATAGGCTGAGCAAGCTACCAGGAGCAATCCAATAAGCAGCATTCTTCTTTGTTTTTTGTATCAGTTTTTGCCTCCAGGTTCCTTTTCTGAGTTCCTATCCTGACTTCCCTCAACAGTGGATGGTGCTCTATAAACTGAAATAAATCCTTTCCTCCCCCAAATTACTATATTGGTTATTGCATTTTATCTCAGCAATAGAAACCCTAACTATGACAGACACTTAATAGCAATATGCATATTCTTTTCAAGTATATGTGAATATTTATGAAGTGAGATTATGTTCTTAAAGTATGTCTCAGTGAATGCAAAGCAATTGAAAAACCTAGACCTAGAGAACATTTTCTATGTTCACAGTAAAAGTAAATGGAAAAATCATGCCTGGAAATTTCTCATATATTTACACCAATTAAATAGCACATTATTAAATAAAGCATGAGTCAGATAGAAGTTTACATAGTATAAAGGAAAATACTTTGAACTAAATCAATACTTCATAATGAAATTGTGAAATGTTGCTACAGCATTGGTTAGAGGGAATTGATAGCAGTAAGTTGTTTCAGTTGTTAGACTGTAAAAATCAGTGATATGGCTGGGTGGTGGTGGCTTATGCCTTCAATCCCAGCACTCAGGGAAGCAGAAGCAGGTGGATTTCTGTGAGTTCCAGGTCTAATGGTCTACAGAGTGAGTTCCAGGACAGCCAGAGATACCTAGAGATGCTCTGTCTTGCAAAACAAAACAAAACAACAGTAAAACCAGTGTCATGCTCCCCACTGTAAGAATATCAATAAGAAAACTAGATATTTGAAAGATCAGTGAAATTGAAAAAACTATAATCGAACTGATTAAGAAATAAAGCAAGGCAGATGATGGCATCAGTTGTCAGTAGCAATACTGAGAGAGATACAACACTGAGAGAGATAACAACACTGAGAGAGATACATTGTTACAGCTCATGCTGTAACATGATGAGTACAGGAATAAAATGAGCAACTTTATGCAATCAATTTGCTATTCATATAAAATTAACAACTTCTTAGAAGGTACAAATCTCAGAAGTTCGCCACATGCTCAGATGATTTCAGTGGTTGGCAAATTCTGCAAAATCTTTAAAAGATAAATAATATTTATTTTACACAATTCTTTCTGGGAAAGGCAGCCTTGTCCTAAAATTCTCCTGGGTGTCCAGAGGCACTCCAGAGCCCCAACTACAGACAATAAAAAGTAAAATTTCTAAAAACACAATCCTTAACAATATTTCTCTTCCTGGTAGAGGCAATGTATTTTTACAAAATGTTAGTGAACCAAATGCAATTAAGATTTCATTCAACAAGATATGGTTGATTTAACATAGGGATGTCAATGCCTTTTACCATACTATCATGAGGCTAATGCATATGCATAAAAATCATTCAATAAAGTTATCCAAGAAAAACAAATAAAGTTACAAAGAAACAATATCTGATAAAATCTAGGTATAAAAGCAATTTCTTCTACTTGACAATGGGTCCCTACAAATAAACAAAATTAAAAAAACCCAACAGCACTAACTATAGAAAATTTTTCTTAGTAAAATTATCAAAGTTTTCTTACATTAAAATATTCAAGGTCACGACGTCAGCTTTCCAACTTTCAATATTGTACATCCTTTCTAGTGCTATTAAGGAATAAAACAGAAAGTATATACATACAGAAAGAGTTTGTTTACAAGCATCATTGGGAGATATAAAGAAAATCTTCAAAAAAGTGAACTAAAAAACAGATCATAAAGTAAATTTAGATGCATTTTAAGACATACAATCAATATGCAGAAACATCTATGTCATAAAGAAAAATGTGAACATGAACATTTTAAAGAAAAACCAAATGAGAAACCTAGGAAGAAATTAGACAAAAATGTGTATCAGACTTGTACCTAATAGCTATTTAAAAGAAATTAAATAACTAGACATTCTCCCATGGTCATTCAGAAGTGTCAATTTTATTAACTTGTCAATTTTCTTCATCCTGTTTCAGCAGGCTTTGTTGATAGGAAATGATAAGAAGATTCTCAAGCTTTATATATAAAAGCACTTCATTGAAAAGAGACACAGAGATTTTAGCACACTCATACATACACATAGACACACACACACACACACACACACACACACATCCCTGAAGGGCTTATACCACTTGAGTTAAAACTTAAAATTGATAGCAATCACTATAGATTTTCAGATTAAAACAGATGTGTGCAGACTGCTGCCTTGACTTACTTGAGATTACATCATTGGCGGTACTTTAATGGGCTTATCAATAAAGCTACAAAAT
>JAQHUG010000117.1:2304645-2319918 GCA_028555095.1 Dicrostonyx torquatus | reverse complement strand
TTAGATGCTTGTTTGAAAATGCTGCTTTTGTCTTTCACGTTTGGAAGGACAACTTTTATCTTCATCGTGTAAGCGTATCCTAGTGGGTCTATGTGCTATTAATATTAATGTAACATTAATATTTAATCACATTAGAAATTGTTACAAAAAGTAAAGAGATGCTTGGCACCATATGAATATGTCTTTCTAGCTTCTTGGATGATTTGGTGAATATGTTACCTAGATCTGGTTTAAGTGAAATATTCTTATTTTCAATTATGGTTGTGAATATTATTAGAAACTTCATGATCAATACAGAACATACTGTTGATAGCATAAAATCTCTGTCTCTTTAATAGATGGACTTTATAAGGATGGAACAGCACTGATTTCCTATCTTTTAATGGGATGACTAAGCTTAACATTCAGGGGGAAAATGTTCAGTGCACATCACAGAAAACACAATGTCCTGTGACCTATCCAATTACAACTTGAACATTTATTTTGTGTGCATTTCACAGAACAAGATGTGTACAAGGTAGGAAATCTAGGAGTAGGAGAAGTGAGGTGACTATGATGTTCACCATCTCTGATTTATTTCCCTGATCAACCTGTAAATTTTCCCCCATGTCTCCTCAGGATTGAAAATTGCCTGTTCCACCTCTAGCTTCACAGCAGTGTTCCATGCATGAAGAACAGAAAGGGAAAAGGACCATCAGTGTTAATCACATTGTTCCCAAGAGCTTTCTGCCTTCCACTTACCTAGGAAGAAGCCTGTCACTGACAATGGCCACCTGTCAAGGGAGTCTGAAGCTTAATTCTCTAACTGGAATCCTGATATTGAGAAGTAATAGGAAACATGCTCCTGATAGACTTCAGACTGTATATCACCATCTAGGAACCTTGTTTGAATTTGTTTTCTCTGATAATTAAAGGGTTAAAAGGCAGGGAAAATCTCAGTCACAGCAGGCAGCAACAAGTAACAAACTGTTCCAGATACACACACACATACACACTCATACACAGCAAAGTGCACAGAGAAAGACTCTCTGCAGGACAAAGAGGAGCTGACAAACCATATTTTGCCATGAAAGGCTGAGGGTTTAAGTGTTTGGGTTGACACAAGGTAGGTACCTAGTTCTAAGAACGGGTTGTAATATGGATTCCCTTCTGTATGCTGTGAACATGCTTTATCACCATTGATTAACAAAGTAGCTGATTCAGCCTATGGCAGGGCAGAAAGTAAATCTGAACAGAGATAAAGTGAGTAGACAGAGTCAGGGAGATGCCATGTAGCTGACAATGGAGAAAGACAGAACAAATGCCAGAATGTTACTGGTAGGCCACAGCATTGTGGTAATACATAGATTAATAGAAATGGGTTAATTTAAGATATAAGAGTTAGTTAATAAGAAGCCAGAGCTATTGGCCAAAGAATATTGCAATTAATATAGTTTCTGTGTAATTATTAGGGTCTGAGTGGCCAGGAAATGAATGAGCAGTCTCTATTTACAAATTGGTGACAATGTGGGCCAACTACATGCACATAAAACCTGAGAGAGCATTGAAAGAAATTCTAGACACAAAGGAACAAAGTTAAGCCCGGCTTCTTGGTAGCAGCATTTTCTTGGGTAGGCTTTCTTTGCTAGAAGCAAGCAGAGGTGTGATTCCTTTAAGAGAAGGCTTCCTGATTCAGCATTAGCAGCAAAAACTGCATGACTCCTTTGAGAGACAGCTTCTTAGTTCATGCTGGCAGCATGAATAGCTCTGGCTCTTTCAGGAGGTTGAGCACTTAAAGGGAGTATGATATAGAGATGAATACTTTTCATTGGTATGGATCTTAGTCTATCAATATAAATTTAAGGCTGATTTTGTTATACTGTGTATATGTATTTCTGCTCTTGTTTAAGTTATTGTTTGTGCACCTCATTTAAAATGTTATGTATGGTTAAGATATACAGATTAATAGATAGCCATCTATCATAATCAAACTTTTAGCTACATTAGTTAGATTTTCTAGATATATAGAGATAGATTTCAGCTAGATACTCTTCAACACTTGTTGTAGGAGGTGCAGGCTGTATTCCCAGCATCTTAGAGGAGCACGGGCCCTTTTGTTTCATCCCGTTCCCGCCCGGCTTCCGGCTATTGGGCTAGCTTATATTTGAAATAATTACACACAAACTGTATTCATTTAAATACTGCCTGGCCCATTATTTCTAGCCTTTTCTTGACTAACTCTCACATCTTGCTTTAACCCATATCTAGAAATCTGTGTATCACCATGTGTCATGGCTTACTGGCATGAGTCTAATCTACGTCCATGTCAGGTAGGAGCATCATGGCGTCTGCCACACTTCCTTTCTTCCCAGCCTTCCATTCTGTCTACTCCGCCCACCTAAGGGCTGTGTCTTATCCTACAGGCCAAGGCAGTCTCTTTATTAACCAATGAAAGCAACACAAAATACAGAAGATCCTTCCTACACAATTTTCCCTTTTTCTGTTTAAACAAAAAAAGAAAGGCTTTCATTTTAACATAGTAATGTTACATATAACAAAACAGTTATCAAGTAAGAATTACAGTTACAATATTTATATCTATTTTATTTTATCATAACTAAGAAAAACTATAACTATCCATTCTTCAACTCCATCAAAGAATCCAGAAAAATATAATATTACTTAAATAAACAAGAAGTAAGCAACTTCCAAAACTCTACAAGTGACCGAGACATCTCACTGCCTGTACAGTCACCCAAAGTTCCTCTGTACCATTGGAGCATCCATCTTCAGCTTACAGGCCCATAGCATCCAGCAGACATTTCTATGAAGCAGGAAAATTCAAAGACAGTTCAGTCACTTTCTTTTGTGTCCTGCAGAATGTCTCACAGACTCTTTTATGAATCAGGAACCCTGAAGGATAATGTTTTAATAATTTAGGGCTTTTCATGAAAAGGAGACATGTCTGCTCCTGGCAGCACCAAGCTACTTCCTGAGGAAGATGGGCATCAAAGAGGCTACTTATGAAGTTTGCTAGCCATTTGGGCAAGAAACTGCTCTTGCCTGGACTGCTTAAATGGACAAAAAGAACCCGCACAAAGAGGACTGCTGAACTTGCCTAAAGGTGAGATGATCCTTCAGGGCTTAAGCTGACTGAAGACTATCTGCAGACAGAATTTTAACCTAATTAGAGTTTGGGTTTTCATAGGCCTGGAGTATGATCCAACCATGCCTAGCATGGACTTTACTTTCCCTTGATGTGATCTATCATCCAGCAGTTTTTGGTTTCCATTTTGAAGGGCCTCAGGCATACTAGACACACACACTCCAACTGACTGAACCTTACTCCAGCACTGTTGGTATAAACTGCCAGGCCTACGGCAGAAAAGTCCTACTTTGAGCATACAGACTGCATTCCTTCAGACTCAGCCAACCTTGGGTTTTAACACATTAAATAAGAGGCTTCTCTTTTCTTCTATGAAGTGCATGAAGAAGTTTAACTTTTTGCCTCAGGCTTTTAAATAACTCAGATTATGACTTTCAAATCAATAATTCATCATATAACTACACAAACACAAATTATGTAATATTACATTATTTCACACATGTGGGAACTTGGTTAAAGGCATCCTGGTATGTTCATCCAATGAGGGAATTTTAACTTAACATAATTGACTATTTTATCTCAAAAATTAATTGAATTTGCCTGTCAATAGATTGCAAAGCAATTCATATTTTTAGAGCATGAACATTATCTGAAACAACTGCGGTTTCGGAAAAAAAACATATATATATTTCAAAGCAAGGAGGGAAACTGACACATTACTGTGCTGTGAATGAGGTGAAGATAAAAGAGAAACCCGTCATTCTTGCATGTTTCTCTGTGTTCCTCTGCTTTGATTATCTAAGGCTTGCAGAATTTTCCTTTGATTGAGTCTACACAATGTCAAAAAGCATCCAAATGCAAATTTAAAGAAGGCTTTCTTATCTTTTATACATAGCTTTCATCTAACTGTACTCCAATTTTCTTTCTACAGGAAAAGCAATGCCTGTGTCCTATCTGCTATGAAGAGATTTCTCTTTAAAGTTGAATGTGTTAGCCAAATTGATTCTACTGCAGAACAATACAAAACTTTACAATCTGCACAATAAGATTGCATTTTACTGCCTTCATTGTAAATTCTCTAGCCTCTGGTTCAAAGGCAAAAGCAACTCTCCAACTGAAATGAGTTTGAAGCTATTGAAGTGAATAGGATATTAACAAAGACTAGGTGGGAAGGCAACAAAAGACAGAAAACTAATACTTAAGCCCTAGTGATATACCAGGCCCCATCCTGTGTCCAAACCAAGTTCTGTCATTAACTGGGTTCAAGATATTTAGACAAGTGCCTTAGTCTTGGATTCATCTGTTACAAAGTGAAGATGATAAACTCCTTGTCCTTTGATTAAAAGATGACAGAATAGCTCATTGTTAAGCAAAGCTTGTTTTCTCACAGAGAAATGTGGTTATGACAACTGAGCCAAAAGAACATCCCATTAGAATCATTGGTTTTATGAATACAATACATTTCTTTAAAAAGAACTGACTGGGCTTCTCAAAGCAAACTAACAGCGTGAGGCTGACAGTCAGCCTTGATGGACACTGACATCAAGGTATCAGATAACCTGTATGGACTCTCAGTAAAGACACAATACTTTCCCCAGGTCATTCATAAAATGAGTCTTGCCATTGGGTTAGGGGTATATTTTTTGATAGGTGACTGATTTTCCCTGTTATTTACACCTTGAGAAGGATATCTTTAAGAGACAGGTAGTAACAATCTTCTGTAAGGATCTTCTCATTGATACTAATTGTCCAAAGCTGAGCATTTAAGAAATCTCAGAGATAAAATTGACCCTTGTGTCTGCTGACCTTTGAAGCCCATGGTTTTAACTTATCCAAGTCTGTATCAGTTCCTTAGCCTGGAAATGTGTTAGCCTCTACAGGATCATTGTTCTGATACTAGTGCCTTTGGCAATGCTTCAAAATATTTATAGAATCCCAGAAGAGCACAATAGAGTAACCAATTAAAAAAAGAGGTATTCAGAAAAATTTAACAATTACTTCCAGTGTGAATTACAAAGACCTATGGGTGTGTTAACATTTGAGCTGGACTTGAGTGAAAGGCTAAGTTTTAATAGATGAGGTAATAGTGGATGGAGATGAGAAACACTAGAAAGGCCTAGGAAACATTCATGTGTAGGCAATTGTAGCGGAACTGGGCAATACCTATATATATAAAAAAAAAGGCAATGCAGACTTAACGTATTCAATTATGTCCTAAGCCCTCTTTTAGACCCTTTACACTCAGTATTTCCAGGGTGTGTGGAGTATGTGTATGTGTGTGTGCACGTGTGTGTGTGTGCATTCATGCATGCATGTGTGTTGTGCATATACAGATGCAGGTGTGCATACATGTGTAGGCAAGTATGCTTAGAAGTCAGTGAAAACCAGAGGACAGCTTCGGGTGTTCTTCTCAGGAGCCTTTCACACAATTTCTTGAAATGGGTCTTTCACTGAGCTAGTGAGCTTGGGGATCCACTTGTCTCTGCTGTGCTGGGATTTTAAACACATGTTGCCAGACTCTTTTTTTATGTGGGTTCTGGCATTGAAACACAGATCCCCATGCTTGTGCGGCAAGTACTACAGGGATTGTCTCCCTAGCCTTATTCTCTATCTTTTGCATTGAAGTAGGCAGCTTCAAGAAGAATAATGTGTGTTTGAATTATATGACAGTGAGGATATGTTGAGGACTTTTGAGCAGGATGTAACCACATTAATGCAGGAATTTAGAGCAATTACCTTGTCAGTCTGCTGTGAAATATATTAATTGTAAAGGGGAAAATTGGAATGCAGGGAACCTCTTTCAGCTAACTAGGACATGAACTCATTAACTGATAGAAGTACCTTGGATGCACCAGTGTTCTCCTGTACTCTAGAGCAGTTACATAGTCTCATTTTTATAATGGAAGTAATTTTAGTGGATAGCATTTTCTAAATTCTTATTTCTGTACCAAAGCCTATACTAAATGCCTAATATATATTTCCTTAGACATTACAGAGTAGATTCAAGTGGCCTTCTTAGAAAAGAATGGAAACTGAGTATAGGAGGAGGCTGCTTGTTCATCCAGGCCACCCCAAACCAAAATAACCACACAGAAACTGTATTAATTAAAACATTGCTTGGCCCATTAGCTCTAGCTTCTTATTGGCTAACTTTTATATTAATTTAACCCATTTCTATTAATCTGTATATTGCCACGTGACAGTGGCTTACTGGCAAATATTCAGCATGTCTGACTCTGGCGGTTCTATGGTGGTTCTCTGACTCTGCCTTCCTTCTCCCAGCATTCAGTTCAGTTTTACCCACCTACCTGTTGTAAGTTGGGGGGAGGTGTGGGTTGTGTTCCCAGCACCTGGCTCCCAAGCCCCCAGCTGCTGGCCCGCTCAGCCGCTGGTTGCTTGCTTATGCCCGAAATAACCACATGAGACCTGTATTAATTTAAATACTGCCTTGCCCATTATCTCTAGCCTCTTCCTGGCTAGCCCTCACCTCATAAACTAACCCATTATAAAAGTCTGTATGTCACCACAAGGTGGGTGACTTACCGGACGGATCTACGGTACTTCTATCTGCGGCGGGAGCTTCATGGAGACTGGCTCTGACCCAGTCTTCTTCCCAGCGTCCTCTTTTCTTTTCCTGCCTATCTAAGTCCTGTCCTATCAAATGGCCCAGGCAGCTTTTTTAATTAACCAATCAAAGCACAGAAATACAGATGAACCCTCCTTCACCTACCTAAGTTCTGCCCTATCAATAGGCCAAGGCAGTTTCTTTATTCATTAATGAATAAAAGCAACACATAGACAGAAGGACCTCCCACACCACCTGAGGTTCAGATTGATTGGGAAGACATGTTTAAAATCTTAGTAGTTAAACACTAGCACTAAGCCCTGAATTTATAAATTTATAAATTTATGAATTATATTCTCCAGTACTGCCATATAAATGAAGATTGGGCCAAGTAAAGAGGGACTTAGTCATTGGGGGAAATTTCCTACTCTTTCAGTCAAATCAAAATACTTCTTTTGGAGGAATAGATGGTAAATCAGCCCATCTACACTGCTAGGAACAATTCCAGCATTAATCAGTATGTTGGGAATAACTATCTAGATAGGAAGTAAAATAGAACTGCTAAAATATCACATTTCCAAGTTCTTCTTCTTCTGAGGGACCCAGTTGGAACTTCTTCGAGTCTAGAAAGCAGGATTGATGATATCAGGGAAGCAAACAACATCAAGATATTCTGGATGAACTCAAGCAAACCGAGGATTCTTCTCCTCTCTAGGATTGGGGTAACATGGGACTGGGGCAAGAAAAAGTGGGGATGTATTGGAAGACTGGCTTACACAATTCTCTGGTGCAAGGCTGTCATTTTACATAAGGGCTAATCACCAAATTCAATTCGCTGTTAAGGTGTCTTGTAAAGAGCTGAGGATACTTGTAGCTGGACCCCAGTCTTGGGGCTACGTAGTACACGGCACTGTGTACTGGTCACATAGACACCATGGAAACCACACTATTCGCATTAAGATTTCCAGACCCTGAAAAAAATCTCTGATGGCTTCAGGTGTTATTATGGCACTCAGCATTTTGGCAAATTCGCCACAAATCAGATGTCTGTATGTTTAATAGAAAAGGCAAGTTCACCATTAGGATAAATCACAGCAGAATTTATTCCTACCATCCAAATGCACAGGAGGCTGATTTATATACTAGCATTCACTATTAACTTCCAAACCTCAAGCTCCATTTAGAATGATTCAGAATATAAATTAATAGGATGCTGGGTGGTGAGGTGGAAGGAACATATGGTCTACATTTCAACAAACTGTCTGAGAACCTCATTTAGCTCAATGACCTTGATTAACTCCTTAAAGCTTTGAGTGGCAGTTTCCTCTGAAAGTGGAAGAGGAAGCACTGTAAGGTCAGTTTTTAGTTTGACCATGAGATATTCTTTTCTAGGACATAGGCACTGTGACAAGAGGCTAGTAAGGCTGGCTTCAGAAATTACAGATGAATGGTCCAAGATCTGGGATCCCGGAGAAGTGGCAAGTATGTGTGAATCAGGCTAGGGAATTAGGGTATTTCTATGAGATTTGGACCATGAAAGTGTCAGAGTCAGAGTGACTTTCATTGTAGAAAACCCTAGATTATAGTTTCTGTCATTCCCATGTATAGAACTGTCAAAAATTTAAATAATGCTCTGATAAAATAGCATTTGAGCTCAATGTCTTGGTCCAGCAACAGATAAAGCATGCAACATGGAATATAGAACAGAGCAATTACAAATGGAGTTTTGCATACTGGGGCTTCCTGTATCAGGGAGGGGGATCTCCTAATATCCCTGATGCTCGCCTAACACTCCATTCCAATTTCTGCTATGTGACGGAAATAAAACTGTTATCCTTCTTACTTACGGGTATGTCTAAGTCTGGGAAACTGCAGGTAAGTTGGGTAAGATAGGGAAGTGAGACATGCCTTTTAGCATCAAGGCCTGGGATACTGAATAAGACTAAGACTCTAGAGGGTATAGTAAAGTACCCCAGTTTCATGGGGAACACATCTTCCCAGTGACATCATCTACTAGGCTGCCTGTATCTTGACATCTAAACATCATGGACCTAGAATTTGCTCCTAATTCCTTGCTGTCAGGGACCAGCCTCAACAAAAATACCTCTTGCCAGGGTAGAGGCATGGGGATTTAGAAATATAGGTAAAGAATATGAATACATGAATGAAAATAATAAAACAGAGAAACATAAAGGATAGTACCAGGAGGGAATTCCAGTGAGTATTGAAAATTCACCCACGTTTATTTTCAAATTGCTTAAAATATCCCAAAAAGTAGGAATAAGACAAAAGATTACAGTAACAGGATACAAGGAAATGAACATATCAATCAAAGGTTGTGGACTACTTCCATAGTTAAACATTCTGTTGCTAGAACAAAACAAGTGCTGACACACTAAACCAAAATATTCTGTAGACAAACCACTCCCTGGGTGGAATCCAAAGTTATCTCCTTAAGGGAACTAAAACTTACTTGGATCCTCAGACTTTTCTCTCAGGTAGGAACAGATCGGTCTGGCTTTTAGCCACACCTGTTGACAATAACCTTGAGGGAGCAGAACTCTCTGAGCTACTTCTAGGTAGGACCTTTGTTTGAGGTGTAAGCACACAATAACCTTGAGGAAACTATAGGTATGTCCCAACTCTCTGACCTGTGGTCATTGTGGAAGCAGGCTCACATTTTTGGGCCTCTGCATTTGCACACTAGGAATTCTATGAATTCTCTTCTTGCTATCACAGAGATGCCCTATTGTCCTTTCTTTCCCCCTTTCTTCCTCCTCTTCCTTTCTTCCTCCTCTCCACTTTCTCCTTTCAGCTTTCTTTCATATCTGAACATCTGTGTTCCAAATCACATAACATAGTGGCCAAGTTGTGAACTCAATCTCTTTTCAGGTTTAACCTATGCTGCCCCATAAACATGTACTCTTGAAGTCAAAGTGAGTTTTGTAAATGAGCCAGTAAAGTTGAGTCACATGGAGCAATGGGGAACGTCAGTGTGGTAGATGTCTAGTGTCTCCTCTCTAGAGACTTAGTTTTTTCCTTTTCCTTCTCACTGTTCTTTACACACCATTTTCAGTTCCTGGGGCACAGACCCCACACATTGCTCATGTTTTTCTGAACAAATCACTTATAATGTCCTTTATTGCTACGCTCTCAAATAACATAGCTCTTCAAAGTAAAGGTAGCATTTTGATGAACATTTCCTAATAAAAATTGCTATTTGGTTGGTGGTAAACACTGGGGTTAAAGGATTCCAAATCTTTCCTGAATCATTCTAAGCAAACACTAGATGGTTTCTGGACCACTTCCTCCTGTCATGATAACAAAAGGCTCCATTAGTCCAAGCTTGCCTGTTGACAGACAAATTTTAGATTAATATTTCAATTTAACTTTCTATATTTGTATGACATTTAGGATGGCAGACTGAGAACTTGGGTTTTATATGGCACTGTGTCTCATCATCGATACTTTTTTAAATGAAATATTTATTAGGATGAGATTCCTTCTAGAATGAATTCCACAGGGAAAAAGCATCGATTTTTATTTTGTCCTTTATCGGGTCATGGCAGAGGATAGTTACCTTGCTCTTCTACTTCTAAGGGCAACCTTCATATAAAGTTGTTGACGTCCTGTACTCCGGAAATTGCTTCCCAGGAGCATTTGATCAGATTGGTTGTTGTTGCAAGTACAAATGGAAGCACTTTGACAGGGATTCAGAAATAACAAGTGTGGTTGTACATGTAGAAAGTAATGCTCAGCTTAACTCACCTTTATGGATAAAGCCCATGCTGAATAGTCTGTTATATCATGGCACGGGAGTTCACCTCATCATGACAGTGACCAAATGCACCATTTTAGGATAATTGTTGCTTTGTTTGGTCAAATTTACAAACTCATTTTATAATCGAGTTAATTCAAGATATTAAAAACCAGGAAAGACAAGATGAAATGAATAGCATAGTCAATATCTTAGGGAAAAATGTAATATATGATTATATAATATGTTCTGTAACATAAACGTAAGGTATAATCCAACTCTAGGAACTTAGTAGGATGGTTAGTTTTTTGTAAGGCCTTTTTTGGAGATTTTAAATATCTCAAACAATCTGCATATGGTTTTGTATTTGTGTTCTCTGGAGCTGGGAGATTTGTGTAGATCAAGTTGTCATAGCATTATAAACTGAAAGATGAATATACAATGAAACTTCTCAACCTTGTGAGTGACACTCAGAACATCTGCAGTCAGGGCAAAAGCAATTCTTTCCTGTTGGCACTTCAGTTCCATTGATGATTCACTGTTGGAAAACATTGGGAGGCTGTTTGCCACTAAGATCCTCAACGTTAAGTAGAAGAAAGTATAAATTACTTGACAGTGAGTTATTATAATACAAGCCATGATGGGTCATTGAAAATGAAGAGTTATGCGTATCTTTCCTTGTCAATTTTCAACAAATAGAAGTATTAGTAATGTTAGTAGAAATAATAACAGTAACAATATAATTTCACTACACTACACTGTATTACGGGAACTCCTCCAGAGAAGAAATGAACAAGGCAGGGCCAGTCTGTGGGCTGAGGCAGGATATACCACCTAAGAGAGTAAGGCTGCTTTGTTTTCTCCCTTGTGAAAAGGGGCCAGGACAACCTAGCAGCCCTATACAGGTGTCATTCACCTGGGACACTCAGGGTGACAACCTAGAGTCCCTATCCTGGTATCATTACCCAGGGAACCAACGTTGGACAGTGCCGGCTCTGTCAGGGAAGAGTTCTTCTCAATGTCAGGTGTCGCCTACTACTACTGCCACTTCCTTCTCTTCTGCTCCCCCTCATATTCCTCTTCTTTTTCCTCTTCCCCTCATTTTCTCTTCCTTCTTTATCCCCCTTTCTTTGCCTCCTAAGTTCTGAAATTGCAGGCCTGTGTCCCACTCTGGTCTATGTGATGCAGAGGACCAAATCCAGGGCCTCATGCATGCTAGGCAAACAACCAACTGAGCTTCATCTCACCCCAGTCTGATTTTGACTAAAGAAAGATGGAACAGGTTGACACAGTGCACTGTGTGAAGTTCTGAGAGAGACAGGCCCAAGGGTTTCAGTGTTCCAAGCCCTTAGTCTAGTCCTTGGAGCTGGTCTCTTATGCATTAGTGAGCTGGGGAGTAATAGGAAAGCAGCATTCTTAGCAAAAATTAATGCTGAGTTTGCATCTGTGAAGTTGAGGTAGGTGTGGAGGTCTCATGTGATGCTGCTACTCTTTGATGATTCACAAGCTCAAGTGTTGGGAACTTCACGTCCAAGGAAACAAGGAGCTGAGATATGAGGTTCAGTAAGAGGCAGCTGAGTCTTGAGGGGCTTGTCCTCATCAGTGGAATAATACCATTATTAAGACATGTTCTCTGCAGAGTGGGCTTGTCATACAGATAAATTCATCCCCTGTTCTCTTGCCCCTTGCCTTCACTTTTCTACCATGGGATCATTCAGCAGGAATGATCTAAAACATAAAGAAACTAAACAGTTTCACTGAGCCCTGGATCCTGGACTTCCCAGTCTCAATAATGTTAAGAAGGAAATAGGTTTTTTCAAAATCACCCCATCTTAGGGATTTTTATATTTGTATCGCAGCATAATAGGGGGCTAAAGGAGGAAACTGTCTTTCAGTTTTCAAGAGTCTTTTAATACCCATGTTTCTCATTTAGAGGGCCTCAGAGACAGAGGACAGGTATTCCAGGGCCTGGAGTCTGAGTGGCAGATGGAAATGCAAGAATCTAGGTCAGGTTGTACCTGCAGACAATTACACCTTCAGTGCAGCTGCTAGGATGTGATCTTCATGTGCTAAAAACATTGATAAAAATTTAACGTAGAAATAGCAAAGAGTGAGAGAGGAACTAGGGAATAATAGTAAAGATATGTGATTGTTTTATTCTATATTCTAAGAAAAACAATATATCTTCTCTTCCCATGTCTCCAGATTGTCTTCCTTCCTTCCTTTCCCTTTCTTTCTTTTTCTTCCTTCCCTTGTGTGGTTTTGGTTTTTGGGGTTTTTTTTTTTGGCAGAATGATAGGGTTTCTCTGTGTATCCGCTGGCTATCCTGCAACTCACTCTGTAGTTCAGGTTGGCCTCAATCTCAGAGGTCTTCCTGCCTCTGCCTTCTGAGTGCTGGGATTAAAGGCATGCACCACTATGCCCAGCTGGATGGCATTTCTTAATACCCTAGTATATAGTAGTTAAATATGAAGTTTCTTTTTTGGCAGGTGTGGCGGCCCAAAAATGTGAGCATATTTCCACCTTGTCTGAAGGTCAGAGAGTTTGGAGGTTGCTAAAATTTGTTGACAACAACCAGGGTTACACATCCTGACTCAGAATGTGGTTACTTGGTTCTTTTGACATTAAGATAGTCCATACAGGTAGATCCATTCAACCTTGACAGATGGTCAGGATATGTAAGCATACTTCTTGCTCCTTCTTTCATAATCAGAGATACCTGGGGAGTGGCTGCTTTCAGGATACTTGATCTAGTGTGGGTTCACTGCCTAAACAACAGAATGATAATGACTTAATGTCTCAAAGTGTTAAAGCAATTAACTGTTTGAATTGTCCTTTGTATTATGACAATAAGTTTTTTGTTGTCTTCTTCCCCCTTTTGTATTGGCATATAAAAGTGTATGGAAAATTAAACACAGACGATTTCAGTATTCACTGGAACTCCCTTCCGATACTATCCTATGTTTTCTGTTTTATTAGTTTTACTCACATCTTCGTATTCTTTACTAATTTTGTAATCCCCATGCCCTTGCCCTGGTAAGTGGTAATTTGTCGAGGCTGGTTCCTGACAGGTGTGTGTTGGAAGGGGGTGCTCATGACAATCCTAGCTGTCCTGGAACTTGCTCTGTAGACCAGACTGGCTTCAAACTCACAGAGATCTGCCTGCCTTTGTCTCCTGAATGCTGGGATTAAAGGTGTGTGCCATCACTGCCCTACTGAAGTCTCTTATTGAAGTCTATATATCCCACTTTTCTAACTTGGGATGCAAAATAAAAACATTGTTTTTACTCAAGTTAAATGATGAACTCTCGTCCCAGTTGTAGCATGAACAGCACTTTTGTCTCTGCTTATGCTATCATAGCTGCAACAATCTCAGGGTGATAATTTTTTAAAGCTCAAATTAGTTCAAAGATCAATCCTATTTATTAGTCTATTTTTTTTCCTCTCTACTTTTGCCATAGGGATTGTCATAACTCAGCCAGTATTGGCATCCTGATAGCTACATTGTTCATTGAAATAAAATATGCTTCAAGTAGTGCACCTCCGTCAAGATTGACCTGGTAACACAGAAGAATGGTGCAAAATCCAGTCTCCTTTAAAGTCCATTCTTTGTTAAAACCCTTCCTCAGATAGAAATCTGAGATAATACAGGCTTGGCTGCGTTAGTTTCCAGGAGGCTGCTGTCATCACTGCAACAAGAAGCTTAAAACAACAGAAATGTAAAGACTCCATGGTCTAGAGGCTAGAAATCTAAAACAACGAATTGGCTTTAGGCAGTCTTCCTTCTTTGATGCTGATAATCCTTCATATCTCTTAGCAAAGTGCATTTATCCACCTTAACACGATCTGAAGCCTTAACACTTCAAGCACTGGGTAGTTTGGTTCCTTCCCTCTATGGAATATTCTATCTAGCAATGGCTTGGGACCAAACTTTGTTGTTATGTAGAACTTTAAAGCTAAACACGGATACAGACACCACACACACACACACACACACACACACACACACACACACACGAAGGGGGATTATTTTCCCACTGCTGTTTTAATGCAAGCTTAGATTGTGACTCACAAACCAGTTCACTTTTCATTGACTTCTTGGTCTTGACACCACAGATACAAAAGCAGACCAAGCACTTTACTGCTGCATGCCTGTTCTCTCTTGTCATGACTATCTGTTTGCAGGAGACTCCCGCTCTGTGTAGCATTACCTACTTAACATATTTATGTGTTGATGACTATGCTCCTATCTAAGGTATTCTTTGTGCTTATTAATTGATTTAGTAACTCTTCACTAATAATTTAGGTACAAAAGTTGTTCCACTTATTGGAAACCTTGAGTACCAGCCTCAGTATCCCTTCAGGGCTCAGAATAGTATGTCTATGGCAGGTGAGAAACAGGATAAAAAACTTAACTCAAGTACATTACCACTGTATGTTCTTTATGTTTTGGGTGAGGGTGAGAAAGTGAAGTGAGGGGGAGCAGAGAGGAAGAAGAATAAGTGGTGATCTCCATGAGATTTCTAGTTTCAGCAGACGTAGTTGGAACATTCCATAGGCAAGGACAATGATAATACGCATACCAAAATCACAAAAAGGTGCAGGTAGAACCTGCTAAAACAGTACCCAGGAAAGAGCCAGAATTCAAGGGGAAATACCTAATATTCCAAACCATTAGATAAAGTTACTAAACACCCTGAATCCTGGACTCACCCATTCTCCTCACTCAATATCTTTTGTGATAACCAACTTTGGGGATGCCCAGATTTGTTTATTAGCAAAGGTGGGGCACACTACCTTCCTCCTCTGTGTCTGTCTTCTATAGAAATTTCTATGTGGTCTGCTAGCAGGTAATTTTGTGGGATT
>JAQHUG010000117.1:2273882-2285922 GCA_028555095.1 Dicrostonyx torquatus | reverse complement strand
TTCTGAAACAAAGACATGATTGCCTTTCCTGGAATAGTCAGTACAGAACCATTTGTAGTTAAGATTACAGGTGGGAAATAGTGCAATCTTTGAGAAACACAGGTTTAATTATAAACACAAATGAGCCTTTTTTGTTTTTATTATAAGATAGCTTTCAAACCAAAGAGGGAGGCAGAATGGTTCATCAATATTGGTTTCCTTGTCTGGGTCATTACTGGACACCATTACCTCCTGAAGTGGTTGAGTTGAATCCATGTAAAGTGTGGATCATTACCACAAATGCCTACAAAGGGTAGAAGTTTGTTCTGATACACTAGAGAGGGTCAGTGGTAGAAAGGGAGCAGCTGTTTGGCTTCATTTGACACATCACAGAAGAATACATTCCCGTAGAGCAAGAAGCTTCAATGTTTGAAGAAACCTTCATAATGCAAATTTCAACATAGTATCTTCCTACTTATAATATTCTCATTATTAAAAGCAACTCCACATATCTGAGGGGTGAACTTTGACACAGGGCCTCATTTTTCATTGAGATCTATCTAGATTCTAAACACTGAATAGCCAATAAACAAATAAACATTTCTCCTCTGACCTCTCTCTTTGTGTAAGACAGGCCACTGAAACTGTTTGGTCTGAAAAGGAATACACTCCTAGAAGCAACTTATTTAATACTTATTTATTTTTTGCAACTGGACCTGAGTATTGAACATAAATGTTGCTTTTCTTTAATCCCCTGTTAAACATTAAAATGTCATTGGGTTAATAAAAAACCTAATCAACTAAAATCTTCTGCTGAAACTCATCAATTGATAGATGACAGAAAGAAAGCAAAGCTCCCAAGAAAGGAGTCTACTTTTGAAAGAATGCAGAGTCCCTGGATACACAGGAGGGCTTGTCACAGCACAGATTGCTGGACGCTGTCAAAGTTTCTAATTGAATAGACTGGAATGGGGCTGAGATGAACGTTTCTAGTAGGTGATGCTGCTGGTCATTGAGACCAGCTGCCCTAAGGGAACGCAGCACAGGAAGACAGTCCAGAGTGAGCCATAGACTTTGCTAAGCCATGCAAAAGCTGAGATGGGAGAGACCATAGTACCTTCATTTGTTGTGTAACATTTGTTTGAGCCTGACTCTGCCGCCAGTTTGCTCACTCAAAAATAATTTGTTGACATTAGCCATGTGCCAGCTATTGGCTTAGTCATAGGTCCATAAGTTAATTAGCCATTTCATTATCCCAGAGCCATTTAAATATTTATTGAGCACCTAATATTGGTCAGGGCATGAACTAACATCTGGAAAGAGGCAGGTCTCAGCAGCAGTGAATCAGAACTGGCTCCTGGCTATTCTGGTGTCATTCATATTTAGAAGAGACCTTGAAGGAAACCTTGGCTGTTTGTGTGTAGGCTAAAGAATACAGAGTAGAGCAGTTGGTCATGCTGTCCTGGGGGACTGTGATGCTCTGCACAATCCTGAAGCTCAGATGCAGAGATGCCTGTCTCTCCTTTGCTGACAGCCTGGCCCTTCGGGTCCAGTCGGGGACAATGAGCACTTTTCTGTTAGTAGAAAGCAGGTTGTACCATTTCTGTAGTTGCCTCTGTGTTTGGCAGCAGGACTCCAGACATGCTTTTGCTAGAAACAGTGCCTGTCCAATAAAGACAAAATAAAAATGTATGTTAGGCAGCCTGTCAAAGCTGCCCCAAGGCTGCTCTCCTGCAGTATTTCATCAAAAATATCCTGTGTGCTCTGCAGAGATTTGCCCTTTTCCTGGGTCTGCAGATTATTAGAGGTCAAGGAGTCCCAAACATGTCTGGTTGCCCACTCCCCAGACTTTCTCTCTGTCTTTGTCTCTCTCTTTCTCTCTTCTGGTAGTTCTCTATTTTTTTGGGGGGGGGTTCTGATCTCTTTTTACTAATGCAGTATGATCATATTGAAGACAAAATGGCACTCTTGGTATTGTCTGGGTTTTTGTTCCCTTGCTTTTCTGAGTCTGTCAATTTGTAAAATCATATAGATGTACTCCCCACTTCAACCTTGAGCACAAAAACAGACAGCAAGAACAGGGAGAATTTTCTTTTACATCCTAGAGCAAACCAGAAGAGCGGCCACAAACTGTTCAAGGTCTATGAATGGGTGCAGGGGTCTGTCATCCTTTTCTGGAAAGTTTGAGGTATAACTGTATAGAGCCAGGGGCAGATGTACACTACCATATGATATTTAGGAGCCTGAGACAGAAAGATCACAGCAAGTTTGGAGCCAGCATCAGTCACACAGTGAGTTCTAGGACAGCTTCAGAAACACAGTAAGACCCCAACACACACCTCGAAAGATAGATAGATAAAACAAATATTGAGACTTTAAAACGTGTTTAGGTTGTTTTAAGTTCAATAGCATTTTAAGACCTTATTGTTTTTGAGATATTTGCGTTAATTTTTAAAACAAGAATTGTTCCACTTATAATACTTAAACATAAAATTCTTTGCATCATGGATGTGGCTAATAGAGCTAATAGTAGCTTTCCAAGGGTTCTGATGGCAGACCAGCATGTGTATTATAGGATATATGATAAAAGAACATTAGCAAGGGATTAATACATGCTCCTCATTTCTGGATAAAAAAAAAAACACTCTCCAAGAGTCTGGTGATATCTTCCAGTTCTGAGTAGGAAAGCACTGAAAAGCCTTCTCTTACATTCCAGGACTGTATTCCTTATTATGCCTGGAGGATCCACCCTGATGCTTCCTGTTGTATACAGTGGAGATTAGAAGAGTGCAGAAAAATATAGGTTGAAGCCAGTGAGTAAATATTTTAATAGGCCAAGATGCAATTAAAAATAACTTTATAAAAATATAGGTCCCAGGGGACAAATAACAGAGGAAATTTTAATAGAAATTTTACTAGGCTCAGGTAAAGTTCTCCATAAAACCCATAAAACCCATTAAATAATTTCAGGGAAATCTATGCCACCTTTTACTGCAGTAATTTTAATGAGATTGATAAATGCAGTTCACCAATAGATATTGAAATCTCTTGTTAGAAATGAGAACATTTAATTTTCATATGTGCTCAGGAAACTATTAAAATTTATATTTCTTGTCTGTGTTGCTGACAATAAACTTTATTTGACATTAGTGAATATAAAAACGTAATTGGTTGCAATAACTGTCAGTGTTTATCTACCACTTACCATATCTCACTGAAAAGATGACTCAGATCTTTGTTTCTCATGACCTGAGCTTCTTCTGCTTGAATTTTATCACATCAACCCAAGGCTCTTTTTCATTCTTTCCACCCAAATGCATCATTCACCCCCTCTCATCTTTGCAGTGTTGTTGGTTCTTATTTTGAAATTTAAGACAGATTGTATCATTTTCCCTAGTGCCTTGAGAGAAAAGTCTTGCACTGAGAACAAAGTGCTAAGAGCCCCTACACACTCTACTGATACTTGGAAAGTCATCTCTTACTATCTTCTTCCCCTCAAACTCTGCTCAAGACTCTTAGCGTGTCCTTTTCTCACAGAATTGGAGTTCAGCCACTCAGTTGAGGGCTGAGGACTCACACTGCCTGGTGTCAAAATCCATCTTTGTGCTTAGCTCGGTGACTTCTCTAAGTCTTAGTTTCCTTATCTATGAAGCAATATTCTAGATCTTCCCTATTGAGATCAATGATGATCTGACATAGCCTATGACTTCCAGCATGCATCCTCAGTTGGTTCAGCAGCAAGCTAACCATGGTTCTGATTCAGCCCACTCTTTCCAAGCCGCTCTTAAACCCCAAGGGGTTATGCTCAGCCTACAGAATTATTCTTGGGCTTCCCGTTAGAAGCTAACAAGATGGTTTTTCTGCATTTGTGAAGTATTTTGTTCCCATTTTGTTTCCACTTGAGGTTCTATTAGGTCTTATAGTATCTCATTTCTCCTTCAGGAAGATGAAATCCTTGAGAGCAGAGGCTAGCTTGGACTGAATTTCCATCTGCTTCACTGGTGCAGCATTCAGCACTTGACAAGTGCTCCCTACCTGCAGAAACATAAGAAAGAGACACATGTGCCATTCAGAGTGCTTTATGTTCCAATTCACACAACACAAAAAAAAAGAATTCTGAATTGGGACTTCTACTTCTTTATCACCATGTAAAAGCTAATTCCGCTCATCCCATAACTATTTATTAATTGTCTAGAACTTATAGTCATTCTTCCAGGCAATGAGGATACAGTAATTTATAAGTGGGAGTATAAAATAACTTGCGTCCCTGAGGACTGACTTTCATGGTACCAGAAGGAACCATGTAAGCCTCTAAAGGAGAGAATAAAGCAACAGTCCTACCCAGCTATGATACTGATGAACCAAAATGACCAGCATGGCAGGATAACCCTAAGGGTGCTATAGTGGCACAAATACCTTGGCAACAACCAACAGGTCCATAATTGGGCCTAAAGTCTGTTTATCATGAGAATAGTCATGCCTGTTACTGGAAACCTAGCCAGTTAATTCATGCTAGTGTAGTCATGAATCTTGGAGGAGAACCTACAATTATCATTTTACTAAACCAGCATAATCCTGAACTACTTTCTAAATATCTATTCTTATACCCACAGATAAGTGCATTCCTCACCCTTCATCAATGAATCATTTCTTTGCTCCAGAAAGAGTGCATTATGGAAAAACACAACCAAACAAAATGCAGAGTTGTGGAGCTCAGCCCCAATGAATACATCTACAAAACACTTCACAGCTCAGACTCAGGGATTGTTTTGGAAGAGAAGTATGTTGACAGAGATTTCTGTCCCAACAGGCCTCACAGTCGTTTAGTCCCAAATAAATACACAGAGGTCTACATTAATTATAAACTGGTTGGCCTATTAACTCATTCTTACATCTTATATTACCTCATTGGTTTTTTAATCTGTGTTAGCCATGTGGCTTGGTACCTTTATCAGGGAGGCATTCTTGTCTTATTCCTCTCTGTCTGGGTGATGACTGCAGAATGCATCTTTCCTCTTCCCAGAATCCTCCTGTTCTTGTCACCCCACCTATACTTCTGGCCTGGCTACTGGCCAATCAGCATTTTATTAAAAATAATACAAGTGACAGGATAAAAGACCATTGTCTCACAGCACTCCCCCCCCCATAGGTCAATAGTCATTCATGTTTGTTAAACTTTTAGTCAGACTATTTAGGTTCTTTAGATACATAGAGATTGTATTTTGCATGGATAGGTAACCTTTAACAACTTCAAAGATCTGTAGAACATGGCATTTAAATAACTTAGAATTCTGTTGATATGAGACATGACTGCTCCTGACAGTACCGATCTATTCCTGAGAGAGTGATGAGCACCAAAGACACTCCACTTGAGTTTATTTTCTTCTTGGCATACCTAGTCTTTGGGCAAGGAACTGCCCATGCCTTGACTACTGACAAAGTCCACGATGTCCAGACTGGACAACCAGGATAGAAAAAAAAGAGTGCCAAACCTTGCTAAGACAGGGTAAGATGGTTCTGAAAATATTCCTGCCTCTGAAAATCGTCTGTCGGTTACTCTAGGCCTTAGCCAAAGTTGGTTGCTTCAACGTTGGAAATGAGACTTTGGGTGATTGCTCAGGCAGTCAGTTGTCTCTGTCATCTACTGCACATTTTGGAAGCTGCTTGATTTCACTTCCTGCCTACGCAAGTAATATTATCTCCCTTCTCAGGCTTTGGATGGGGTTGAAGATTATATAGTTGTAGTTACCATCCTCTTATGATCTAGCTAAACCATTTCCAATACAAGACTTAGGATAGAATGTTTGTTAAAGTATTTAGCATATGTTCCTTGTTTAATATTGTTTATGCTGGTTGTAATTTTAATCTTATACTAGATATCTGTTTCTAGTGTATATAGTTTTGTATTGGGTTTAGAATACTCTTATTTAAACAAAAGGCGGAGGTGCTATGGGAGCTCCTTAAACCAATAGCCTTTAAGGTACCAGCCCACTTGGCCGTTGTCTTGTCTACTATAAAAGCAGTTGTAAAGCATTCACTCGTTCTCTTGCTTCTAGCTCTCACTTCTGGCTATTCAACTCTGTTCCTGTTCACTGTTCATGCAGAAGACTGTGATCTAAAACAGTGATCTGTGAGTCTTTCCTCAATAAATAACCCTTTATTATATGTAATTCTGAACTAGTGTGGGATTATTTTGTATCTTCCACCATCAGGAGTAGGAGAGATTGTAAGAGCCAGAGGATTGCGGAGTTTGTTCTGAGATTGTGTTCCAGTAATCTCAGAAGTTATAACCATAAAGTCTCACCAACATGACTGCCTAAACATGAGTTGAACAAGGGCAATAACAATAGACATGCTATAGGGGAAAGTCACAAGGCCTCAATCACACACAAATAATTATGGGCAACAAAGGAATGTCCAGAGTGGGAGAAATAGTCTTCTTCAGAAAAGAGCACACCAGCCAGGCGGTGGTGGCGCACGCCTTTAATCCCAGCACTCGGGAGGCAGAGGCAGGCGGATCTCTGTGAGTTCGAGACCAGCCTGGGCTACAAGAGCTAGTTCCGGGATAGGCTCCAAAGCTACAGAGAAACCCTGTCTCGAAAAACCAAAAAAAAAGAAAAGAAAAGAAAAGAGCACACCAATTAGTTATCCAGCACCAAATGATCAGCCCTGAAAATGTACGTACAAATAACATTATATAGACTGAAGATGAGTTTGAAGGGAACAAGGAGGAGTATATGGAGGAATTTGAGAAGAAGGGAAGGAGGAAGTAATGTAATTATATTTTAATCTCAAAAATAAAAGAAGGAAAGGAAGGAAGGAAAAAGGAGTGGTAAGGCCAAGCAGCAGAGTGAGGTCAGAGGAGACTGCAGTCAGATCTTAGAGAGACAATGAAGTTCATGCCATTTTATTGCATTGCTTCCCCCTACCACAGGCTATCCCTGGGATCAGTCTCTCTCCATCAAAGAAAATTTGAGGTCTCAGTTTATATCTATCTCTGCTCTCTATCTTTTGCCAATAGTTCTGGATGTTTTCATTGGTGTCAATGAAGTGTCTACGATCATATCAACATATCCCTTTGTCTCATTGCCTCAGAAGACATCTGTTCTTCCATTCACCATTCTCAACCAGGACCATAGCTTGCCTTAGAAATTGATGCATTTGATACCTTTTACTGTTCAGTGTGCACTCTGCCACACCTCACTAAAGCAGTCCTCAGATCCCTGGAGGTGCTGAAACTCTCTCATTCATCTGTGCCTTTGACATGTTTTCTTTTACGGCGAAAGCCAGACCCCAAAGGTAGCTGCTGAGCTATTATCACATCTCTAGTCTCAATTCATTGCTCAATTAGTCTGCTGTTTCTAACCTTTAATATTCTGATCTTATTTTTAATGTGAGAAAAAAATCTACCTTCTTTGTTGTTGATTTCAAGATTCCTTAAAGATGTTGGAAGACAAAAAGGCCATCTAATCATTCTGAATGACATCTCTCCAAATTTATAGTCTTTAAGGGGAATCATTACATTTGCTTATAAGTTACTTTTAATTTTCTGTTTTTTAATTTTTCCTCAAGTGACAAGGATAACCTTCAAAGTAAGAAGACCACAGTGCTATGTGTATTTTAATTAAAAAAAAAAACTCAGCCGGGTGGTGGTGGTGCACACCTTTAATCCCAGCACTCGGGAGGCAGAGGCAGGCGGATCTTTGTGAGTTCGAGACCAGCCTGGTCTATAAGAGCTAGTTCCAGGACAGGCTCCAAAGCCACAGAGAAACCCTGTCTCAAAAAAACAAAAAAATAAAAAATAAAAAAATAAAAACTCATTATCAAGTCAATTGATACATGACATCAAAATTCAAAATGCAACAAGGATATAAAGTTTAAATGACTTTTTGGACCATTCTTTTCAATAAGAAGATTCCCTTTCAGAAGATAACCTGTCTTAACTTACATATTCATGTAGAGATGTATTATAAAATATAGACACAAACATTTGTATATACACCTATAAACACAAAGCATAATTTTGTGTGTGTGTGTGTGTGTGTGTGAGAGAGAGAGAGAGAGAGAGAGAGAGAGAGAGAGAGAGAGAGAGAGAGGGAGGGAGAGATATTTATATACTATATTAGTTACTTTTTTGTGGCTGTGATAGACACTATACCAAAAACAACATTGTAAGAAAAGTTTACTTTAGCCTATGGTTTCTGAGGGGGAGTCCACAATGGTGGAGGGGGTATAGCAGCCAAAGCAGAAATCCAATGGATCACATCTTCAACTAGAAAGACAAAGCATAGAGTAAATTACAACTGGGGCAAGGATCTCAACTCTGAAATCCCTCACCCAGTAGAATATTTCCTCTATCAAGGCTCCCCCTCCTAAAGGTTCTATGACCATCAAAAAGAGTACTATCAACTGAGACCAAGAGCTTACATATTTGAATGTATTGGAGGCATTTTTCAAATCATGACATGTACATACATTTGGCAGGATATTATAGACACTACTACCTTGAATAGCACTTTTCATGTTACACTATAATTTAGACATTACACTCTGTGTGTCTCTTTGTTTCTCTATATCTCTGTCTCTCCCTCCCTCAATGGCTGTATATGCTTCTAAAATCATCTTCTATTTAATCATTTACCAGATACTGGAAGTTTTGTCTATCACATATAATCTTTTCATGACAAAGTTCATGTATTATTCTTTACAAGTACTAGTTAGTTGCTTATAAGATATTCTATAGTAAGGAGGTTGCTTATTTGTTCCTGGCTACCCAGAACTGAAATAACCACAAAGAAACTGTATTAATTAAATCACTGCTTGGCCTATTAGCTCATGCTTGTTATTGGCTAGCTCTTACATCTTAATTTAACCCATTTCTATTAATCTGTGTATCGCCACATGGCTGTGGCTTACCAGCAAGGTTCCAGCTGGCAGCTTACGTCTTTCTCCTCTGGTGTCTACATGGTGCCTCATGACTCTGCCTTCTTTCTCCCAGCATGCAGTTTAGTTTTCTATTTCTAACTCTACTCTGCCCTATCACAGGCCAAGCCAGCATCTTTATTCATTAAGCAATAAAAGTAACACATATACAGAAGGACTTCCCACACCAATATTCCTACAAGTAGAATAGTTGGTTTGGAATCATAACAAAATATTGAAAAATTTCTTAAATTTAGATAAATATTATCAAATAATTGTCAACAAAGTAATACTGACTCACACTATTATGAACAGTTACATACAAGGGTCCCTTCTTACACAGTACTTGGAAAGTGGCATTTCAGTTGAACTTTCACTTACATTCCTCTCATTTTTAGCAAAACTAGCTGTCTTTTTCTGTGTTTGTGAGCTGTTTGTATTCCTTATTCTATGAGCAATCTGTTCATATTTGAATCTGTTTTGGAGTCTGAATTGTCAGATGTTTAGAGTCAAGTCAAAACTGTTCTAGTTAATATTTCTTACCCATTAGCTTCCCAAATTAAACAATGTCATAGCCTTTGTCATTCTGAAGTTTATCTACTAAACAATATGTCCCTTAGGAATTTTGCCTAATCTGTTGTTTAGACAGTCTTTGTGCATCACAGGGTGGAGGAAGCCAGTACTGGAGCCCTGAGACAGCTGGCCAGGTGGAGTGCAGATACTCTGTTCAGTAGCCTCTTAAGAGTTCAAAGCCTATTCCCCTTCACTGGTGGAAAGAGATAGAGATATAGAGAGACAGAGGTAGAGAATCATGCCTAAATTACATTGTAACATGAAAAGTGCTATTAAAGGTAGAAGTAGTGTCTATAATATCCTACTAAATTATGTTCTCTAATAAGTGACTTGGAAATTCTACACACTTGTAAGTCTCTACCTCTGTGCCCTGTGGCTTAAGATGTAGGGTAAAAGGGACAAGCTGGAACAGGAAACCAACCAATCATTGAGTACCCTGACTCTGAACCCAGAGCCAGTGAAATGTAGTAGAAGGTCAGCTTCCCAGACCCAAAATAATCACACAGAAACTATATTACTTAAATAACAGCTTGGCCAATCACTTAAGCATATTGCTATCTAGCTCTTATATCTTTGGTTATCCCAATTCTATTCATCTGTGTATCACCATGTGGCTGTGGCTTACTGGCAAGGTTCTGGTGTGTCTGTTTCTGGTGGAAGCTACCTGGCTTCTCTTTGACTCTGCCTTCATTCTCCCAACATCAGTTTAATTTTCCCACCTAGCTCTACTCTGCCCTATCACATACCAAAGCAGTTTCTTTATTCATTAACCAGGAAAAGCAACACATATTTAGAAGGATTTCCCACATCAGTGAAAGAAACACACCCTGGATTTGAGACCTGAACCAGAGAAAGAAACATTTTTGTCCATGAACCCAGGAACAAAGAAACATGTCCCAACTCTGAAACTAATGTCAAAGAAACACATAGAATCAGAGCCAGTGAAAGAAATATGCCCTGGTCCTAAGATTAGCATCAAAAAGCTAAAAAGGATCAGTGAAAGAAACACAGTTTGACAATGAAGTCAGAGCCATCTCTGTCCCTGACAACTTAATTAACCAATTTCTGAGCAGTGAAAACTAACTAATCCTTCTCTCTGTGAAATTCTGCCCCTAAGAATCCCTATATAAGCCTCCTTGCTTGTTCAGTTAAAGACTGCCATTTATTGCTCCCTGGTAGAGGCAGCCACTCTCCTGGACTCCTCTTCCCAAATAAATCTCTTTCTCAAAAGAGCCATGGGTGATGATCTTCATTCACTGGTGCAGAATAGAAGAATTGACTGGGATATCTCTTAGGGGACTGAGCTGAAAAACCTTGCTGAGATGCCCCCTTAGGGAGGCTGAGCAAAGCAGAGCAGAAAAAAGTAAGAACTTTTCACTGGAGCTGGAGAAGTTTGCTACATTTCTGAAGGGGCTTCCCCTTTAGCAGAGTATTAGCAAAACAAGTTATGTCTTGGGCTGGAGTAGCAGATAGATATAGGATGTTCCCCTAAGGGAACAGAGCACAGTTCAACTGTAGCAGCTTTCCAGGAGAAGAGCAGTATTGCTATATCTTGAGGGAAGACCATCCCCCACTGCACTCCAGCTTTAGGTAACCTGGTACCTGATACCTAGGATACCTTTCCTCTTGGGAAGAGCTGTCCAATTGCAGCTCTACCCCTTCAGAGCTGTCCTATCATGGCTCTACCCCCCCTGCAGAACTGTCTTATCATGACCCCTCCAGAACTGTCCTATTGCAGTTCTAAGTATAGCCTGATTTCCGAATGAGTCAAGATATCTGTGCAACTCCACAGCTGTAACATATTCCCCTATATGAATGATGTCTTTGTCTCTACCAGTTCTTTTATGACAGGTAACAGATTCATACCCCTTATATCATTTTCAAGTAACCCTATAACAATATTTCTTGACATTGGCTGGATTTATCAAAGCTGTTGAAGGGAATTGATCAGCTTTCCATGTATATTTCTTCCTTTTTCTGACCCTCTCTCATAGTCTCTCTACACTATTTTTCTCTCTCAAGTTCTTTCTGTAGAATTTAAGTAAGAATTCCAGGTCATGGTATCAGATTTGAAGTTGAATCTTTGTGACACAGGGGGTGAAAGGAGTCATAATAATGAAAAGTACACTGTATTCCAAAGAGAACTGGTGGAAAAGTCTTGTAGCTTCTAACCATGGTCATCAAACAACTGAAAATTATGAAGAATCATGGGAAGGATGCAATGAGGAGTAGGCAGGGCTTTACTCCTCCCTGGTTCACTGGTGGTAGCAGTGATGGCAAACAAAACCTTACTGCTGAGGTAAGCCAGGGAACTCTGGTGAAAGGACAATGGCAGTCTTGCTGTAGGAATTTCTATCACTACTCGCCCACTTTGGCATGATCTCTTATAGTATATATGCTGATGCAAAGCTCACATCCGGCCTCTTTTCTGGCTGTGGGATTCGGTTGCTGTTCCCCAATCTAGCAGAGGATTGTGATCTGTGAGTCTACCCCTAAATAAATAACCCTCTATTATTCTCAATTCTGAGCTAGTGTGGGATTTCTTTTTAGTGTCCTTCTTGATCTG
>JAQHUG010000117.1:2228801-2269167 GCA_028555095.1 Dicrostonyx torquatus | reverse complement strand
TATATCACATATCCTATCCCACATGGGTCTGCCAGGTCCTCTAGCACAAGGTAATGTAGAAATTGATGGATTACTGATAGTAAGTGTGTTGAAGGTCTTAGAATTTTATAAAAAACATCATGTCAATAACAAAGGCTTAAAAAAAGTGTTTTCTATTTCATGGAAACAAGCTAAGGAGATTATAAAGAGATGACCTACTTGTTCTTTCTCTAACCAAACACCGTTGGCTGTAAGAACTAGCCCAAATGGTACTCAAGGGAATGGAATCTGGCAGATGTATATGTTCCACTTTGCAGAATTTGGGAAATTAAATATGTATACTATACCATTGACACTTATTCAGGTTTTCAGTGGGCAACTGCTTTAAGCTCAGAAAAGGCTGATTCAGTAATCATACACTTATTAGAACTTAATTAGAACTTATGGCCATGATGCGTATACCTGCACAAATAAAGACAGGTAATGGTCCAGCATATGTCTCTAGGAAAATTAAACAGTACATATATATATATATACATATATATATGTATATATATATATGTACTCTCTCTCTTATACATATATATTTGGAGTTGAACAATATCTCTGTCCTCTAAATTCAAGCATGTTGTTAAAAGAAAAATTCAGAGTTTCTGTCTCATGTCAAGAGCCATTTGGTATGGGACAAAAATAAGAAAGAATTTTTAAAAATAAATTTGCTTTTCTTCATTCCTATTTTTGTCTCTATTGTACCTTTCATTGAACATATATCTCTTTATATGTCTATATAAATCATGTTTAAATTTTCTACAATGAAAGATGAATTTTCCTGTAGTAATCATTGAAGTTTTCAGGAAGAAGATGGGACTTCACAACAACAACTCTATTTGGTTCATATGACGTCATGATGCTCCTAGCTCTACTATAAAACCTGTATACCATCTGGGTACCAGCTGCTCAAGATGGTTCCAACTTGGTTAACTGAAATGGTGCACTTTTTTTTTGTTTTTTGTTTTTTTTTACAACATTCTGGCCAGAACTCCAAATAGGAACCTCAGAAAAACCCTACCAAATACTAAGAGACAATTTTTGCAGTTGTACCAGACAGTAATTGTGGAACTTAACCATCATTTTACTTTCACAGGATTCCATAGAAAGAACATTGTCCCTATGACAGCTGGAAGTAATTCTAGAAGACAATGTCCCCTCTTAAAACCAAGTTTGTCCTTAGGGTTAGGGACATAATTGGTGTAGGGTTGGGAGTTGGGGAGAAAATTATGTAGGATCAGGGATCTCTTTGGAAAAAAAGAGAAATTGGATAAGATAATAGATTACTGTGAGCTCACTCATACTAATAATAGTGAGTAATGGAGTGAATACTTGTGAGCTTAAATTATATTAAATATGTTCCTATTTTCATCTACAATATTTGTATACCTAGGCAAAGTTATTTTATCATATTGTATACATGCATGCTTATACCTCTGCTTAAGACATTTTGTATAATGATACAATTTTAGGATATATTTGTCATATTGCAATATACATTTCTACATGTGATCAAGATATTTATACACTGTTTACAATTTGAGGTCATTGTTCTCATTTGTTGCACAGTTGTTTAAAGATTGCTTAGTATTCTAATATAAAGGCTTTGTCTTTAAATTTTTTAGGTATTAAGATTCATAGGTCAATAGTCATCCATGTTTGTCATACTTACAGTTAGACTAATCAGGTTCTTTAGATACATAGAGACTGTATTCTGCATAGATAGGTAATCTTCAACTGCTTTAAATAGCTGTGGAATATGGCATTTGAATAACTTAGGGTTTTGTTGAAGTGAGACACGATCGCTCCTGGCAGCACCAATCTATTCCAAAGAGAATGTTGAACACCGAAGACACTCCACTTGGAGTTTGCTTTCTTTTTGGAAAACCTGGCCTTTTGGTGAGGAACTGCCCATGCACCAACTACTGACAAAATGCACAATGTCTGTACAAGATAAGCAGGATTTAAGAAAAAAGACTGTCAAATCTTGCCAAGAAAGGGTAAGATGGTTTTGAAAATGGTCTGGCAATTACTCTAGGCCTTAACCAAAGGTGGTTGCTCCAATGTTGCAAATGAGACTTTGGGTGATTGCCCAGATTGCCAATTGTCTCTGTCATTTATTGCACATTTTGGAAGCTACTTGATTGTACTTCCTGCTTAACTCAAGTAATATTATTTCCCTTCTTGGGTCTTTAATGGGGTTGAAAACTAGATAGTTGTAGTTACTTTCCTCTCATGACTTGGCCAAGTTATTAATATACAAGACTTAAACTCATTAGGATAGGATAATTATTGAAACATTTATCGCATGTTTTTTGCTTGATATTGTTTATGTTTATGATGTTGTAATTCTAATTTTTATACCTGATATTTGTTCTTATTGTACATAACTTTATTAGGCTTAGAATTTTCTTATTTAAGCAAAAGGAGGAGGTGTTGTAGGAATTATTACTGCCAATAGTCTTTAATTTATCTGCCCACTTGGGCGTGGCCTCTTATGCTATATATGCTGATGTAAAGCACTTGTCCAGACTCTTTTCCAGCTGCAGGATTCGGTAGCTATTTCCAGCAGAAAAGTGTACCCTAATTAAATAATCTTTTATTATACTCAATTCTGAGCTAGTGTGTATTTCTTTTTTTAACGTCCTTCTTCACATTGTTACCTACAGGACAAGCCTTTAGCTTTCACAATGTTGCACCCAGTTAGAAGTGTTTGTAACACACTTTTTTCTCTCCAGAGAATGACCAGCATTAGAGAAAAGGTTTATTCTGTTCCTTGATGTGTCTCAGAGAAGTATGTCCAGGTGTCATTGATGGAAGTCTAGTGTTTAACTGAGAGATAGTATAGGGCCATGAACACCAGGAGTAATCACAGTTCAGGAAGTCTGGGGACAATATACCATAGCCTCTGGTTGGGAGATGTCCACAGCAAAGTACAAGGCAGGATGGTGGTGGTGGCTAGACACTGACACAGAAAGAAATTTAGGCCACAAGAGGCTCAGATTGGGCAGTGAAGGGGACAGTGATCTATAGCAACAGTCTTGGTGAATAGGAGCTGTACCTGTCACTCCAGGACAGCTGTAGCAGAATCTGATAGCTTTGGGTTTGGGAATAGATGGTGGCCCAACTTTCAGAGCAATCTGACTTCTCTGAGGCTCAGTGCTAATGGGACAGAGAACTCTGATGCTCCACTTAACTGCCTGTTTTCACAGCCTCCTCTCTTCAGCAATATTTAATGCTGAGAGAGATTTGAAAGCAAGGAGTCTTTCCTCTCAGTTCGTATCCCTATGCTGATTGCTTTTTCTATTCCCACAAACACAGGAAACAGTCTTTATCTAAAACATTACTACCCTAGAGGGTACAAAATAGTGTGTCTCTGGAGCATGAAAGAACCTGCCCCATTCACTGCCTCCAAAGCTCAGTGTGGTCAGCATGGCTTCTTTTATACATGTATAATATTCTTAAGATGAAGATTCTGTGGTGGTTATCAGAAACTTAACTGCTATTTGCTGAACAAAAACCTCAATGCACATTCTACATAGCATGCAATTCCCTGTTCTATGGTCACTGGCAGTGAAGCAGTTGGATCTAATCAATTTTGAGTATATTTTGATACCATGTTTGGTTTGGTACTGTTGCCACAGCACTTTGTTTTATTCCCCTCAGAGGTACTGCTAAGTGAACCCTAAAAAACACACCTATCACTAAAAGTACTTTCCCCTTTACCGAGAAAAACTGAGAGGTATCCATATCCACAGAACACAACCCAGAAATACAAGAAACATGGACAATGAGGAAATCTTCTGGAGAGAGAGAGAGAGAGAGAGAGAGAGAGAGAGAGAGAGAGAGAGAGAGAAAGAGAGAGAGAAACATGAAGGGTATCGAAGTGTACAATCCCAGAAACAGATAAGAAAATTTGAAAGAGATTAAAAGAAGAGCAGAAATTCAGGGTAATTGGAATTTGGAAAAAAATCCATTCCCATAGTGTTAAAAATAAAAACTCCAATAAAACTCATAGCAAAAAGCATCATATAACCATAGGCTAAATTAAACGGAATAAAGTATAACAGGGGAAGAATTTAAAGTTGATGTAATATTGCATTTAGACATCAATAAATAAAAATAAAAAGCATGACCACAATTTTCAGGAATTACTGGGATGTAATCAAGAGACCAAACCTAAAACTCCATGGGGAAGAAAAATGGAAAATTGGAACTAAAGTAACAGAAAATGAAATGCCCTTTTGTAAAAATAAAAGCAGTTTCTCCAAATCAAAGATTTTAAAAAAAAATCGAATGACAAGCGTTATTTGGAAACAAATAGTGACTCCATGGAAGAACTCCTTCATGACATATTAGAGTTGAAGTCCGGCTACAGAAAATAGAAAAAGCATTCAAATTTGCTAGAGAACAATATCAACTCAAAGGCAAAACCATCAGAATATCATGAGACTTCTCATAAAAAATCCCCAAAGCCAGAAAGTAGAAAGCAGAAATGTTATACTTCAAGTCCTGATGGTAATAATAACTTCCAATCAAGATTTCTATACATGTCAAAGTGATCTTATAAAAAAGAGAGAAAAAGATGCTTCACCATAGGCAGAAACCAAAGCAGTATGTAGTCACCAAGCCAACACTGCAGATGGGATGTACAAGAAGATAAAGAAAGTCTAGTCATGAGAACTCAGAAAAAATGGATTTCATAAGATGAATTGATAAACAAGGGAGAGCTAGAAAAGAAACAGTTGTGTAAAACTCAGCAAACTAGGAAACCTCTAATATAAATAAGGGGAAAGAAGGGAACATACAGCATTTGAAACAACCAAGAAAACAAGTAACAAAAATACGGGAATTGGAAAATCCCTTTCAAAAAAAAAACCCAAATATAAATGTTTTATTTCACCAACTGAAGGAAACATTAGCCAGTTGGATTTTTTTAAATGTCAGATTTTTGTTGTCTAGAAGAACTGTACTTAACTGGAAAAAAACACATTCTGAATGAACGTGAAAGCAAGAAAATAAATTTCCCAAGCAAATGGAAGCACAAAACCAGAAGAAGCATTTACAGCTGATAAAAAAATCTGCCAGCCATCGTTACTCAGATGAAGAAGGTCACTACATGTTCATACTCAAGTTAATAATCCACCGAGATGATGCGGCAAGCGCACACATATGCACATATACATACAAGTGTGACTCAGAGTTAGTGTTGTGAAAATGGATATGTACTTAAAGCCATATAGAGGCTCAACAAAATTTCCATCAAAATCCCAAAGATATCCTTCACAGGAAAGAAGAAATACCCCAAAATACATATGGAAACAGGAAACTAATCAAAGCAATCATAAGAAGCAAAAGGGATGATTACATGGTGTTTGATTTGAAATTATACTCTAGAATCCTAGCAATAAAACCATCATGGTACTAGCGCATATACACACAAAACATACAGATGAATGAACTAAAATAGAGGATTCAGAAATAAACTTGCATAAATAATACCACCTTACTTTCAACAAAGGTGCTAGAGAGGTGGTAGGGAGAGGGCCAAGTGGGTAAGAGTGCTTGCAGCATGAAGACCTGAGTTCAAATTCCCAGCACTCATTAAAAAAGCCTAGCACAGCTGTCATTAACTGCAATGTCAGTGCAGATGTGATGTAGATATTGTGAACTTGTTGTCCAGCCAGCCTAGCTGAAAATGGGCAACTGCTGGCCCAATGAAGAACCTGTCTCAAGGCATTAAGGTGGAGAAGATAATGGCAGAAGAAGATACCCCACATGATGCCCTGGCTTCTGAATGCTTACTTACTAGCGCACCCATTCTCAAACTCACATACATGCAACATAGATATATACCACACACAACACAGCAATACGTGCATACAATCACAGCAATAATAACAATAAAACACAGTGTCTTCAACATATAGTGCTGGCACAACTTGGTGCCCAATGTGGAAGAATAAAATACGAAGTCTATTGTTCATTGTGTACCAGAATCAGGTCAAAATAGACCAAAGACATTGATGTAAGACCTAAAACGTGGAAACAGTTAGATGAAAACATGAAGGGAATACTGCCAGATATAGGTATAGGCGAGAATTTCTGAAAATATCTCCAATCCTTTAGAAAATTACAGTGAGAATTCATAAATATGATTGAATAAAATTAAAAGCTTCTGCAGAGCAGAGAGAAGAATCAGCTTACAGGATGAGACAATCTGTGCCAACAATGTACCAGAGTAAGGACTGATGTGGAGAGGATATAAGGAACCAGCAAAACTAAATATCAAGAGAACAAATCATCCAATAAATGAGTGACAACATAATTGATTAGAGAGTTCTTAAAAGAAAAATTCAAATAATGAATACACAATTCAGTAAAATGTTCAACATCCTCAGCCAAAGGTGGTTGCAAATGCACTCTGTTGAGATTTCATTCACTCACATCAGAAAAGCTATCATCAAGAAAACAAATGACGGCAAATGTTGGTGAGGATGCAGAGGCAAGGATATCCTACACATTGCTGATAGAAATTTAAACTAGTTAGCCTTTGTTTAAGTCAGCATGGAGTTTCCTCAAAATACTGAGAATAGAAGTGCCATATGGTTCAACTGTCTATTCCTGGGTATATATCCAGAGGATCCCAAGTCAACATTGCAGCATGGCTCTCCCGGATCTCTGTTTATTGTTACATTGTTCACTATAACCGAGAATTCTACATACACAATAGGGAAAATTCAACGTCAAAGAAGACAGGAATTATTCTAATAGCTTTCTTTTTCCAGGCACCAACTTTCCCATAATGCTCCTCCCTCGTGTGTGACTTTGTTAGGGCTCTTCTAAGTAGGCAGTTTTCCCATCCATCACCTCCTAATTGGTAAGCAGCTTAGTGAAAGTCACATGTTCCGTAATTTCCAAAAATTCGGCCCAGGTATCATGTCTTTAGAAAGCTTCCCCAATGTATATTTTCTGTCTATATGTAATTCAAACCTAAAATTTGATCCTAATTAGCTACTTTGCTACAGTTATCTCTTCTCGGAACTGGTTACAATCAATCTGAGTACCCCAAAGGAAACTCTCCTCTATCCACTGTGTATTTCTAGTGACTCCCATGTTCTTATTATGCAGTATACACTTAATACCATTTATAATACATGCATGAGGTAATTGTTTGGATTAAGGAATGGATGTCACTGGCCAATAAACTTCAGTTTGCTTTCTGCTGCTGTGATAAGCACAATCTGCAAAAGCAATCTGGAGAGGAATGAGTTTGTTTCAATTACAGGTTCCAGTCCACTACCAAGAGAAGCCAGGCAGAAACTCAAGGAAGACAGGACCCTAGAGACATAAACTGAAGCAGAGACCATGGAGGGACGGTACTGACTGGCTTACTCAGTTACTGTCCTTATACAGGCCAGGCTTATCTCTCCATTGGACACTGTGGACACTGTCCACAACAGGTTGGTCTACACTGCATCAGTTTGCAATCAAGAAGAAAAATCTCACCCATGTGCCCATGGGTCAATCTGATGAAGATGACTCCTTGTCTGAGTCCTTCTTCCCTGATGTGTCAAGATTATATACATCACTATACTCATTTCATTTTACCTAGTTTTAATTTTCTTTTAAAAATGAAGATGATAGAAATTTAGTAAATACTAAGTCAGTTAACATGCCTAGCACACAAAATAGTATCTGATATAGCAATTTTCCCCTAAATACAACCATATCAATTTATGTGTCCCATTAACAGACAGATAGTGGTGGCACATGCCTTTAATCCCAGCACTCAGAATTAAAGAGGCAAGGGGATCTCTGTGAGTTCAAGGCCAACCTGGTTTACAGAACAAATTCTAGGATGGCTAGGGCTGTTACAGAGAGACACCCTGTCTCAAAAAAGTAAAACAGACAAACAAAACAAAATAAAACAACAGCTCTAAAGAATAAAAATCCAGTTGGTTACCATCATCAGGACAGCCATTCACAAAACCTGTATTTTTTCCCCGTGCCACATAGTTAGTTATAATAGTGAGGAAATTGGCCTTGAGGTAGCTCATTTTCTCGATAAATGTGCTTCAAGGATAATGCTGGCTCTATTACTATTTTTTAGTTACAAAGCTATTTCACTCATTTTCTCATTCAGAAAAAAGAATGGAACATCTTATAGCATATACACTGTCCAAGTAAACTGCTATTATCACACAATGAAGTGTTCCACTATGTCAGATCACTAAGACACACAGAAACCAAGTCTTCAGGCAAGTGTATCTACAGAACAATGGGAATTTACTACTTGTTCTGGTAATAAAGACCTCAGAAACACCTCATGCTGAAATACCTTGTTTTTTTTTTTAACAGAGCATTATAATTTCTCGGGATGTTGTTGTTATTGTTTTAGCAATAGCCATATGTTCTTACCCCCTGGGAGGGAACACCTGCTACTCCTAAAAGAGTTTGTCACAAACACACTATTTATACACAGATATTAAACAATAGCGTGGAGTTCTTTTCAGTTTGTGAGTCAGCTAAACCCAATGTTGAAAGAAAAAAAAAGATGAGTCACTCATGCATTAGTTCTTTAATTAATTCAACAACTATCTACTTTCTGGCTTTTTGTTGTGAAAGACATTGTCCTGGACTCCAATTAAAAGATGATAAGTCAACATGGATATTGACATGAGTATGCTCCAGATAGTTAGGACACCTATAAATAAGAGGGGGATAATCAAATGACTATGTTTTAGGATTGTGATAAGTAATTGGGAGGGATAACATATATCACAAATATAGACTTACTTTTGAAGGAATAGATTGGGAAAACTCTATTCTAGTAATTACAGAAGCGGACTTTGAGGAGGTGGTAGATTAGTGGAGAGCTAGTGGAATGTAAGGATCATGCATGAACGCACTAAAGCAGTTGGAGCGTGTTCTTGAAGCTCACTTCCTGGGATGACTGAAAGATGATCAGTGTGGCAGACTTACTGAGGTAAACACAAAAATGAGAGGCCCAGGAAAGTTTGGCCAAGCCAGGCCTGATTTCATAAGGCCATGTCAGCCATGATGAAGGGTTTGGGTGTCTCCAGAATGAATGTGCACAAGCCCATCCTTCTCCTTTAGACAGTCTGTTCCAGATAATTGCTCTCATCATTATCTGTCGAGCACACCTATGCATAATGTTACCTTAGAGCCTGTGTGTGCACTCTATTCCTCTTGCCCGGTATGGAAATGGTATTGAATTAGAATATCTTCTTAGAGACCTGCAAGCAATACAATCCTGTGCAATTCTGAAACCCTGCTGGGTCTCATACTCTGTAAAATTAGAAAGAGATTTTGATGTAAGAAATGAATGAAATATTTTGTGTGAAAACCCCTAACATTGTGCCTGAGTGAAGGCAGCTGCTTCGCGAATGTTAGCTTCCCTGTAGCTACCTCCTTGCAAAGTTTCTACTCATCCTTTTCCAAACTGTTTGCTTCCTTAAGCACTGAAGTTCAAACTCAAGGCCTTGTACATGCTAGGCAAGCACTCTAGGCAAGGGAGGAGCTACATGCTCAGCCCTTCACTGCTGTTCTCTATTTAAAAAAAATTTTTTTTTTTTGGTTTTGTACCACTCTTACGGCTTTATCTAATAATACACTGTAGGTTTATTCTTTGTATGTCTATAGTATGACTATCACCTTAACCATTGGGTTAGGAAAGCGACTTCCCCCAAGTCTTCTTGTGATCAGTACAATTAAGAACAGAGTTATAATAAGTCATTGTAGTGATTTTTCTACCATAATCTAAAAGCAGGAGAATTTTTTACTGGCAAAGCCATGTAGTGCTTCCAAGCAACAAGTGGAAAATAAGAGTGAGTCTCATGATTGCAGGGAAGTTATGTGTTGTAAATGGGTGGAGAGGTGTGGATTATGTTCCCCAGCTGCCAGCCGCTGGCCCGCTCAGACGCTGGCCACCTGCACCCGAAATAACCACATGACAAACTGGATTCATTTAAATTCTGCCTGGCCCATTATCACTAGCCTTTTCTTGAAAAAACCCTTTTCTATGAAAAACCTTCTTAGAGAGTATAGGCTGCAAAGATCATCATTAAAGAGATACATGACTGCCCATGCTTTTACCTGCAATATTAAATGGTGTGGCATTATCAAAGCTGGGTGTTGGCTGAGTTTTCTGATCCACCTAGTCCTGCAGTCATTCCATCCCAAAGAAACACACAGAGATCTACATTAACTATAAACTGGTTGGCCTATTAGCTCAGGCTTCTTATTAGCTCTTTCTTACATCATCCATTAACCTATTATTCTTGTCTGTGCTAGCCATGTGGCTTGGTACCTTATATCAGAGAGGGCCTCTCATTTTGCTTTCTCTGTGGCTGAGTGACAACCGCAAATTGTGTCTTTCTTCTTTCCAGAATTTTCCTGTGCTTGTTGCCATGCCTATACTTCCTGCCTGGCTACTGGCCAATCAAGTGACAGGATAAATGACCATTGTCCCACAGCACCCACCCTTTTTAAAAAAACTTCCTGCTGATTGTGGGTGCTAATAATCTTATTGGGACCTAAAGAAAATTTTGAATTATGATCAAATCTTCATCCTGTAAGGCTTGATTATCTCAGTCAGCATTCTTGAAGCTTTTCTGGATGTAGAACTCAGACATCTGGGCCATCCACTCCTAATGAAGATTTCTCAGGGGGTCTTCTTTGGTCAAAGCTAATAGGCCAACCAGTTTATAATTAATGTAGACCTCTATGTGTTTCTTTGTGACTGAACGACTGCCGGACCAGGTGGGACAGAACACTTGTTCAACAATTGTTGGGTTAAATCAGTTATTTGAATTCTTCATTAATTTAGTCACACCTATTTGATGTTTTCTGTTTATAATGTTATGCCTTGAGCTAGAAAGTAGTAAAATATTTTTAAATGAATGAATTTTTACAAGCCAATATTATTATATTAGTTCATGTGGTTATATTTACATGCAATTTTAAAGAAATAAGCTGAGGTACAGATTTATTATATTATTCCTTATTGACTATTATAAAATTTAAGTTATTAAATTATTGAATACATTGGTTTCTTATACCATGTACTAAATTAAGCAGTAAGAATTCTAACTGGCAAATATAGTGAGATTTGAGATTTTATAAATAGGATAAACAGCACTTCCAAGACTTTTCCTTGAATATTCCTTGTGCAGGCACAGTTTTGAATGTCTTAATGAATTTTGATAAGATCTATGAACATAATCTATTAAATACAAATACTTCTCAAGTTAGAATACAGTTAACATAGCCATTCCGAAGCTGTGAAGCTTCACTTTGGGTTTTTACAGTTTCATTATCAAATACATTTTATGCATTTGTACTTAGAAATCATGTTTCAAATATGTCTGTCTTTTAACTTTTCAGATAAATTTTCCTCCTTATGTTTAATAGTTATCTCAAGATTTTTCAACGCAAATACTTTGAAAAAGCAGAGTAACTTATACAGTGAGATAATTCCTTGCATGTTTCCATTGCCCATTTTGGAGGACTATCTCTTAATCATTCCTATGAATATTTCACTCTATTTCCAATGAGAGAAATTCTTATACGTATAATCACTTGATTCAGGGAAATTTTAATGATAATTTTATTAAAGAAAGAAATATACTCAAGACCTTCATTATACAGTCATGGCATTTCTCCCAAGTAGCAAATTTATCTTCAAGCCTGTGGTCCAAGTTCCAAAACATTGCCTGTAATTAGATGTAATTACATGTCATATCAATCAAAATGTGGTATTTTGAGTGACAACTTCACTTCTATTGTCCCTCAAACTTTTATACATTCTTTCCCACTTATCTTTTCCGACCGTCTCTCACTATTTCTACCAAGAAATAATCTTTAAATTACATTTTTATCTCAAACTGTCTAGGGACCAACTCCCATGAGAACCTATAGCTAACTGTCCTAACAGGAAGCACAATGCTATTTAAATGTTCATTTTTCCCAGAAATGAATCTTTTAACTTTCAACCTTAAAGCTCTACTTAACAGATACCTGAAGTCAACCTGAAAACCTCACTCTGAAGCTCTTTCCTGCTTTTGTATTTGCTAGGAGTCTTGGAGTCCCTGATTTACACACACATATATATATATATATTCTTTTATATATATATTCTTTTATATATATATTCTTTTCTCTGCAGTACTTTGGGGTAACCAGAATAACAGAATTGGTAGTTTCTCACAGATTTTATAGATATCAAAGGTACACCTGTTAGCCTTTTTTTTTATTATCTCTAGAATTAATTTAAAATAAGAAAATGTGGTACTGTACACAATGGAGTAATACTCAGTGGTAAAAACAAAACAAGGACATCATGAAATTTGCAGGCAAATGGATAGAACTAGAAAAAAATCATTCTAAGTGAGATAACCCAGACACAGAAAGACAAACATGGTATGTACTCACTCAAAAGTATTAACTGTAAAATAAATGATAACCAAGCTACAATCCACAGCCCCAGAGAAGCTAGGTAATAAGTAGAGCCCAACGAGAGACACATAGATTTCTCTGGGAAGAGGAAAGAGAAGGGATTTCCTGGGTAAACTGGGGATGAGGGCAAATGGAGGGGGGGGCGGGAACATGAGGGATTGGGTTGGGTGGGTGGAGCAGGATAGATGGGCAGAGTAATGAAAGAGATTATCTTGATGGGGTAGAGTATTTTGAGGCTAGGGAGAAACCTGGTTCCAGGAAAATCCCAGGAATCCATAAGGATGCTCCCAATTAAGACTCCTAGCAATAGTGCCTAGCAATAGGGTGCCTGAACTGGCCTTCTCCTGTAATCTGATTGGTGACTAATCTAGCTGTAGTCAGAGAGCATTCATCCAGTAACTGATGGAAGCAGACATAGATATCCATAGCCAAGTGCTCGGCTGAGCTCTGGGAGTTCTGTTGAAGAGAGGGAGGAGGAATTGTATGTACCAGGGGGTCAAGGTCATGATAGTGGAACCCACAAAGACAGCTGACCTAAGTTTGTGGGAGCTCACAGAATCTGGACTGATAGCTAGTATGTCTGCAAAGGACTCACCTAGGCCCTCTGCATGTGCATGACAGTTGTGTAGCTAGGACTCTTTGTGGAGCTCCTAGAAGTGGGATCAGGACCTGTCCCTGGTACTTGATCTGGGTTTGGGGAATCATTTCCCATGCTAGGTTGCTTCACCCAGTGTTGATGCAGGAGTGGGAGGGAAGCATGTTCTGAATCAACTTGATGTGCCATGCTTTGTGGACTCCCATGGGAGGACTGCCCTCTTCTGAAGGGAAACAGAGACAGAGAAGTAGTGGATGGGGGTGCATAGATGGGATGTGCAGAAAGGGAACAGGAGGAGAGGAGGGAGGGAAAACTGTAGTGGGTATGTAAAATAAATGAAAAATTTAATAAAAAATAAGATAAAAACTTGTAGTTTCTGGACAGTAGGTGGGGTCTAAGGTTTAAGTAGGGGTCCACTGTGAGAGGTGTCTTGGAGGATTGTTTATAATTCATGGTTTTAGAAAACCTAATTATCATTCTCTACCTTTTCTGCTACAGTTCTCGCTTCTCATTTTTGATGTTGCATTTCTTGCCATATAACTTATTTAATACTTCTTGAATATATCGATAGATACTATAATTGTTATCTTGCTTATTGGTTAACATGGCCTCTAATTTGCAATCCCGCCTATATACCTCCTCTCCCCTTTCACTAAGTTGTCTTTAGTTTTACTGAGCAGAGCCAATTTGGTGGTTTCCCAGTATCACCAGAAAGGATGCACAGATTTTCTGTTGTCATGGAAACAAGGCAATTGCTCAGAGTAGTCATACTGCATTAGTAACACTGAATTAACTGCTATAGAGTTTCTCATTTATTACAAAACATTTACAGGGAGAATATGATATAGTTCATAATGTTAAAGTGGTTGCCACATTTCAAGGAGTTAAGTAAAGTTTTGTGATTAGAATAAATGTTAAATGGGATGGAAATCGCTAACTACCTGGAATGTGGAACAGATGGTAGACACAAGAATTGATCTGGGAGAGTGTGCTAGTGTCCTGCACCTTCTGGTCTTGGGTATCTGTGATGGTACACTTATGTAGCCACTGTCATTCATCTTGCCTTGCATAATGACAAGTTGACAATTACTTTCCTTCTTTTGGATAAAATGACCCAATTATCTTTTTCTGATTTAACTTCCTTTGTTTTGGCCAAATTTCTCCATATACTTATTATGTTAACTTTTCTTCAATAAAAGGAAAAAAAAAACCTATTCTTCTTATTGTCCTAGGACATAACAGATATCCCAACACATTTCCATTATAGTCTATAAAACACTACTTTGTGTGCAATAAATTTTCCCTAAACTACTTCCTGATAAGGCACTGCTTCTTTGATTCTACTCTTATTCATAAGGACAGTCTAGATTGCTGTTCCTAACATCTTGTCCTCAGCTGGCAAGTGCCTTCCTCCATACCATATCTTCTGGCATAAAGGAATTTTTTCTAATTCTAGGACAGCTTTATTCTTATTTTCCATTTTGCCAAAGGTTCTTACTTACTTTTCAAAATCATACATGCCTCTTCACCCAGTTTTCACTCATACTTGATGAGCTGCTCAACTTTCCATTGCTGTGACAAAATGGATGAAGGAAATAACACCAAAGGAAGCACATGTTCTGAGGTTCCAGTACATGCCTGTTTACACCCACCTCAGTGGACCTGTTGCGATGCAGAGCATCAAAGTGGGGCTAACGTGCATTATTTCACAGCAGCTTGGAAACAAGAGTGAGGACCATGAACCGTAGTCCCAATAGCCTCTACCAGGACACACGTGCAAAGACCAAACTTCCTCCCATTAGACTCTAACTTTTAAAAAGATTTCACAACTTCCAAAAGTATTGTGAGTCAGAGAGTACACCTTGAACTCATGGGCATTTGGGAAAACTTATGTACCAAACTGTAGCACCACTTTGACATTAAGACTCTAGCAGCAGAACTAAAGGACCTCCAGTTGCACTTCATCACCTGATTTCCCTCCATTCAGTGACTCTAATTTGCCTCTTAGTCTGAAGGGGAATGCATCAAGTGAAGGGGAATGCAAATAAAGTAATCACACACTAGCTCCGAACAGGGTATACTACACCCAAATTTCCAAATATTGTTTATAAATGTTTGTTTACATTTAAAGGGGGATAGGATATAGAGATGAATACTTTGCATTGGTATGGATCTTGGTTTATTGATACAAATTTGAGGTCAATTTTGTTATATGTTTATTTCTGCTCTTGTTTACGGTATTGTGTTTGTGCAGCTCATTTAAAAATGTAATGTATAATTAAAAATATAGGTTAATAGATAACCATCTATAATAGTCAAGCTTGCATTCATGCTAGTTAGGTTTTTTAAATATATAGAGATATATTTCAGTTAGATAGCTATTCTTCAAACCTTTCAAAGAACTTCAGTATATGGAATTTGAAATGTTTTAAAAACTTAGGATTTTTCATCACAGTGAGACACATCTGTTTCTGGCAGCATCAATCTACTTCAAGATGATGACGCGCATCTTGAAGCAGCTGAGCACCAAGTCATCAAAACATAAGAGGCTCCTTATGGAGTTTGCTAGCCATTTGGGTAAGAAACTGCTCATGCCTAGATTGCTTGATAGTATGCTGTATGAACTGGACATGGAGGACCACCAAAAAAATGAATGCTAAAATTTCCTAAAGAAGGTGAGACAGTCCTTTAGGGTTACTGCTTCATGAAAGAGTCTGCCAGACATTCTACAGGACACATAAAAAAAGTGACTGACAAACTGTCAATATAGATGAAACTGTCTTTAAAATTTCCTGCTTCATGGAAAAGTCTGCCATATAATATGGGTCTGTAGGCTAAAGATTGGATGCCCCAAAGTTACAAAAATCTTTGGGTGACTATTCAGGCAGCTAGAGGTCTCTGTCAATTCTAGAGTTTTGGAAGTTGCTTATAATGCACTTCCTGTTTACTTAGGTAATATTAAATCCTTTTAGAGTCTTTGATGGAGTTAAAAATTGTTATAAATTTTGTTAGTCTTAATAAAAGATAAAGTAGATATAAATATTGTAACTATAATCCTTGCTTGATAGCTGTTTTGCTGTATGTAATCTTGCTATGTTAAAGCTAAAACCTTTCTTTTTTATTTAGACAGAAAAGGGGAGGTGAAGTGGGATTCCTCTCTGTATGCTATAAATACCACTGGCTGATAAATAAAGCTGCTTTAAGCCTATAGCAGTGCAGAATAGGGCAAGGCAAGAAGTCCAGGCAGATAGAGGAGGAGAGAGTAGGCAGAGTCAGGAAGACACCATGTAGCCGAGGGAAGAGACAGATGCTGGTACCAGTAAACTATGAGTGTTGTAGTAAAATATAAAATAATAAATATGGGTTAATTTAAAATGTAAGAGCTAGCTAAAAATACTCAAGGTATTGGCCAAACAGTATTACAAATAATATAGTTTCTGTGTGATTATCTCGAGTCTGGGAAGCCGAGAAAAATTATCAGCCTCCGCCAACAAATGTTGTTGAGGAAATATGATCTCTTAGTTAGTTTTTCAGTGCTATGGCAAATATATTGGGGAAATGACTTGAAGAAGGAACGATTTTATTGGGACTTACATTTTAAGAGTCTTAAGTCTGGTTGGTTGACAGATTTTTTTGTTGTTGTTCTGTGAAAAGTCTGAAACAGAGGAGGAAGGGAATGAGAATGAGAACTACAAGGGGAAGGAAAAAGAAGAAGAGGCAGAAGAAGAAGAAGAAGAAGAAGAAGAAGAAGAAGAAGAAGAGGAAGAGGAAGAGGAAGAGGAAGAGGAAGAGGAAGAGGAAGAGGAAGAGGAAGAGGAAGAGGAAAAAGAAAAGTATGTTGGAGAAGAGCGGCTAGCTTCAGCTTCAATACAGTGACAATGACTGGGAACAAAAAGAGAGACAAGGGGCAAAACATGCCCTTCAAAGTACCCTTCCCAGCCTCTACCCTGGGATCTAGGTTTCTCTAACCAGGCTTTTTTCTCCAATAGCCCTTTCAGTATGAACTCATCTGTGGATTAATTCATTGATAAAAAATACTTGCATTATTTAGTGACCTCTCAGTAGCACAACCAGCTGAGCACCAAGTCGCCAAAATATAAGCCTTTTGAATGCCATTTCATACTCAAGTCATAATACCTGCTTTGGCCACACTATCTCAGAACTTTTAAACTACCTGTTCATTCTATCATCCCTGACCTCTCCACATTTTATTGATGTTAGCCCTCTCTCTTTAGTTGTCTATGCTTCTCTGGAGAACTTGAATTCCATGATGATGAAACTATTTCATGTTTATAGTTATATGCATATAGTCTAGGAGATAACAGCCAACTTTAATAAATATTTACTGAACATGACAGTTGGTAGATTAAGTTTATGCAGTGTTGTTATATTGCTCAGATTACAGTATTGGCTGTGCACTAAAAGCAGTTCTCATGTAAGCGGTCATCAAATCCCTTCACTACTGTCACTGCCACATCAAAAATAATGTTACTTCCACAAGGACCAAGAGTGGTTAATGAAGAGTGGCTATGCTTCACCAACCTGATTTAGGGATTTATTTGTGTTCTCATTTGCATAGCTTCTTTCTGGTGCCAAATTTGATTGGTAAAGCATCACTCACCATGTTTTCCAAATACTTAGTCAGTCCCTTTTTATGGAGATAATAGGATGCATATTTTGTTTCTTGATTTTGAAGGCCACAGGATGGAGCCAAATCATGACACCTTTATTTCTTCCTTAGATGTTAACAGAACCTTATTTTAGCTCTGTGAAAAATTAACAAAAAGTAAAATGCATACAGGAATAAGAATTATCAATGGGATCTAATAGTAATCTATTTCTCTTGAAATGTGAGCAGGACCCAAAAAATCAATTAGCAGTTGGCCTGTCAAAACTCAGAGGACAGAGGTTACTAGATGTGCCATCATAATTTTATTTGCCCCCGGGATTTGAATAAGTGAAGTGAAATGTTGCCTCTGGTCTCTGAATCATTGATAGGTAATTTCTGGACCTCCCACTGAAAACTGTTGGTTAATTTCATCAGCAAATTGTCCAAGTGATTGTCACAGTCTGTAGTAATAAATGTCTTTTCATCCCATATGCTCCCATGCCTGAGTGGAGAGAGAGGACACTCACGGTTCAGTTTTGTCTTTGAGATGCAGCTGTGTCTGCATTCTTTTTATGGAAAGTAATAGCTTTCTCCAGAGATTTTGCTCCTCCCAAACAGCAGGCATTCAATAAATATTCATTGGGTTTTACTCTATTTTGTGCTGTCTGCTGATAACCTAGCCATCCACATGTTTTGTGGAACAGAGTGGAAGAGATGCTGAAGATGGAAGAGTCCAATGTGATTCTGTACACTGGTAGTCATAGTTAGATGTTGTAGGAGGCCAATTGTTTGTTTCCCAGCCACCTAGACTCCCAAAATAATCACACAGAAATTATATTATTTGCAATACTGTTTGGTTAATAGCTCAAGTGTATTTCAGAATAACTCATATCTTAAATTAATCCATCTCCATTAATCTGTGTATCACCACGAGACTGTGGCTTACTGGGTAAAGGTTCGGCATCTGTCTCCAGTGGGGCTGCATGACTTCTTTCTAGTCTGCCTTCTTTCTCCAAGCATTCAGTTTAGTTTTCTCTGCCTCCCTCTGTTCTGTCCTGTTATAGGTCCAATATAGCTTCTTTATTAACCAATGCTATTCACAGCATACAGAGGGGAATCCCACATAGCAAGATTACATATAACAAAACAGGTATCAAACAAGAATTACAGCTACAATATTTATATCTACTTTATCTTTTATCATAACTAAGAAAAACTGTAATTATAATTATCCTTCAACTTCAAAGACTTCAGAAGGATATAATATTACCTCAGTAAACAGGAAGTGCATTATAAACAACTTCCAAAACTCTAGAATTGACAGAGACATCTTGCTGCCTAGATATTCACCCAAAGTTCTTCTGTACCATCAGCGCATTCATCTTCAGCCTACAGTCCCACAGTTAAAGGGCAAACATTTTCATGAAGCAGGAAATTTCAAAAACAGTTCCACCTATATTGGCAGCTTGTCAGTCACTTCTTTCTGTCCTGGCAGAATGTCTGGCAGTATCTTTCATGAAGCAGAAACCCCAAAGGATCATCTGATCTTTAGACAAATTCAGCAGTCATTTCTCTGTGGGTCCTCCATGTCCATTCCATACAGCATAATATCAAGCTAACAACAGTTTCTTGCCCAAACGGCTAGCATTTTCCATGAGGAGCCTCTTCAATGACCATCTTCCTCTTGAATTAATTGGTGCTGTCAGGAGCAGATGTGTCTCACTGTCATAAAAAGTCTTAAATTCTTAAAACATTTTAAATGCCATATTCTGTAGTCTTTGAAAGGTTTGGAGCATGCCTATCCATCTGAAATAAATCTAGAAAAATCTAACTAACATGACTACATACTTGACTATTCTAGATGACTATCTATTAACCTGAATTTCTTAATTATACATTATATTTTAAATGAGCTGGGAAAATACAATATTTTAATCAAGATCAAAACTATACAAATGACAAAATTGACCTTAAATTTTATCAATAAATAAAGATCCATACCAATGTAAAGTATTCATCTCTATATCATATCCCCCTTTAAATATAAACAAACATTTATAAACAATATTTGGGAATTTGGGCATAGTTTTCTCCAAACTCCTTCCTGCTGTTTATTGGGTGAAGTAATTTTTTGAGGACTGTTCAAGGTGACCTTTCAGGGGGTCTTGGTCCATCAAATCACATTAGTCTGGAAGGAATTCCACAGGTTCTCATCCTCTGGGAAAACAAAAGAAGAACCTTTTATCCAAAGCAACAAATCCTTAGACCCAAATTTTGGAATCAAGAAATCTTTATGTTGGTTTATCTTAGCAGCCCCCAGAATCAAATATCTCTTTGCAGTCAAAAAATTCAAAGAAAACATAATAGTATATACAATCCAGACTCTCTGTGTATATTTCATCTTTACATGGCTTATTTTTCATTATTCCTTTTAATCTATGACTGTCTGTACTCTGTGTCTTTAAAGATTTTGTTTTATTTTTTAAAAAAGCCATTTACTTCTTTTTATAACTTTTTAATTTATTTATTATGTATACAATATTCTGTCTGTGTGTATGTCTGCAGGCCAGAAGAGGGCACCAGACCTCATTACAGATGGTTGTGAGCCACCATGTTGTTGCCGGGAATTGAACTCAAGACCTTTGGAAGAGCAGGCAATGCTCTTAGCCACTGAGCCATCTCTCCAGCCCCTTTTTATAACTCTCTATACTCTTTTTCTTCTGTCTCCCAAGCCTATGTACATTTATACAACACTGTGAACAATTTAGAGGTCTTTTCCATCTGAATTTTTTCTTACTGTATATCTATAATCCTTTTCTGATCACAAATGCTTCTTAAAATGCAAAGCATCCTTATTAACACTAAGGCTGCTTTTCCTTTTGGTGCTGACCAGTCTAACATGGCAAAGAAGAGGTCTGTTTAGCATAAGTTGGTAGAGCCTGAGACTCTTAATTTCAGGGTCATGTGTTCAAACATCACATTGGGTGCCAATTTGTTGTAGGAGGCCACTACAACATTCCATATTCTATAGTTCTTTAAGGTGTTTGAGGATTACCTATCTATGCAGAGTACAATCACTGTGTATCCGGAGAACCTGACTAGCCTAAATATAAGTATGACAAATATGGGTGATTATGGATTTGTAATTCTTCATAACTATATAGCTTAAAGACTAAGGCTTCACATTATAAAAATAATCCTTAAGCAGATGTGCAGCAAATGAGAACAATGATCACAAAATGCAAACAACATATGTATATGTATATATACATATAAAAATGTATCTTGATAGGTAGAAATGTATAATGTGATATGATAAATATATCCTAAAATTGCATGAATATACAAAATACTTAGGCAGAGGTGGAAACATACAATATTACAAAATAACTTTGCATATGTGCACAAATATTATAAACAAAAATGAGCATACTCAATATACAAATATACAAATTATATTATGAATACAATGATAATTTCACATATGTATTAGTATACAAGAATCTATACCAATGTAAATTGTCTGTAAGTATAAGTAATAGTTCACAGGTAGATACACTAATCTATTTCCCATCCCATCCATTTTCCTTTTTTCTTTTATTTCCCAAATGAGATTCCCAAGCCTACTATATATTCTACTCCCAACCCTATACAACTTATAAGCAACCACTAACAAATGACAATTGCCCTTAATTCTGAGGACAAATACAGTTGGGAGAGGCAATGTTCTTTTCTAGAATTACTTACAGCTGTCAAGGGCTAGCTCAATACCAGCTAACTTAGTCAGTAGAGCATGAGACTCATAATCTCAGGGTTGTGGGTTCATGTTCTGCATTGAGCACCAAAATGTAGTAATAATTAACAAGGTCCATGATGGCTTGGAATAAAGGGTGGAAAGTATCTATTTGGGGAGAAACTTGCAATAAGTGTAGAGAGTCATGGTCCTCTGGTGGGCACTGGAAGCTGAGAACAGAATTCTGACCACCATCCAAGAGAGCTAGCATGTTCTTTGTCTGCGCTCATCATTCCACATATTGTACCTCAGGCCATGCCCTAATGGACTGGTACCCATAAGGCTATTGGCTGAATGAATTCCCACAATGAGATTCCACAGGTCAGAGTCATCCCACAGAGGGCCAGCAGGGACTCTTGAATCCTCCACTCAAGGCATAAGAAAGTGCTGTAAAACAGAGCCAAGTTTTCCTCATCTTGTCAAGTAAGACCAAGGCCTGACAGCCTTCAGTTCCCACAACCCAAATGTAGTTTAACAGATTAGGATAAATACAACATAACAGATACAACATTCAAATTTATCTTAATACTGCAGTTTCCAAGGAAGCAGTTTGGTGAGAAGACAGACTGTGTTCTGTGTCAGCCAAAGACTGATGAAAACCTTGACATAGGTCTTAATCTCCATGTCATTTGAATTGCAAAATAGAAGCAGAGTGTGCTTGAAAAAAGTTTTTGATGTCTTTCATTATCACATTGGAAGAGCTTATGGAGAAAGTCAGTCATTACAGCAAAAGCTTCACCCACTAAGGGCCTAAGATGCCAGTCTTAAGAACAGCCGGTCTTCATACACAATGCATCAGGTTTGCCAGTTGCCTGAGTTGAAGCCAAGGGGAGCCTTTTTGTTGTAATTTTCAACCTTTTTTCTTGATCTGAACACCTCAAAATCTAAGTCAGGGAAAGAAATTTCTCTTCTGCCCAGGAAGCCATTTACTCTAAATTTGTCTTTTATAATGTTATACTTCCAGCTTGAAAGAGAGTATAAAGGATATATCTATAGGCATTAACCTATAACTGGCTTAAGAAAAATCTTTTTAAGTGTATATCTTTAATTAAAAACTTTAATTCTTCATTTATTATATAATTCAAATTTTTAAGTTTAATGGATCTGAAGTGAATATCATTTGAAGTTTTTCATGTCTTTAGATGGAATGGCACTCTGTAAATGCTATAACAAAAAATCTAAGCTCTATTTAAAGATAAAAACAAATCATCAATTTCTCCATCACTTTTCTGTCATTCATATTCTGAGAGGGAAAAAATGCTAATTCCCAAGGTGAGTCTGAATCATGCTTTACTTCAGAAAGACAAAATTGTAAGTTGTATTTTTCTACATCAGCATCTCCCTAGAGTGAAGATGTATTTTCTTACTGTGTACCCTCTACATCATTTCAAATGGAGAGTAACTTAAATATAGCATCTTTGGGGAGCATTCACTCTTGGGAAATGTACATAACATACATAGTTTATGAGAAATTAGAAAATAGATGTAATGCCCATGTAAGTCAACATTTTGAGCACAGAGAAAATGGATACAAATGATTTAAATAATTTAAAACCATGTCTTGGCATGTGATCAGATTTATATTGTTCAAAGTTTAGGGTACTTTATATAGAGTAGTCTCCAGGTGATTTGTGTTATAATTGCCTTCAGTGGGTAGCTCAGCTTATGATGCTATCAACGTATATGTAGTGATGCTCACTACATATCACTGAACTATTATGGATCATAGACATCAAAACTGGTCAGAGTAACTTGTATAATGTCACTAAATATTTTTACAGTGTAAACCTACATGATCATTTAGTGATCAATGGTTGAAACTACAAATGACAATGGATTACCATAAATTTTATATGTCTGCTTTTACTTGATGTACGTAAATCCCATCTATCAACATTTGTTATCTAATACTCTACCTATCATTCTGATTTTTAAAACTTTCATGATAATATTTTATTACTTCTTCAATTTTCTCCACATAAAGACAGTAATTCATATCTAACTAAGCTGTAATGCAAGGTTTTCAAATCCTCCATCTTAATAACATTTTTCTTGAATCATTCAGAAGTCCTCTCTCTCCAGGAGCAAGGGTGCAGTCTTATTATTCTACAGTCCATGGGACCCTGGACATCTTCACTGGGGGACTTATGTCCCCCAGGCTCTTAAGCTTCTGCTTTAGACTCGGAGCCACACTGTTGAACTCTCCGTTCTGGGACTGTCAAAGCTGGACACAGCCACACTGTGAGCATTCCAGGGTCTCCAGTGTGTAGAAAGTCTTCAGAACCACAGGAACCAATTTCCTCAGGTCTACTTTCTCTCCAGAAACTATAGTTTTTATCAAACTTGCTGTAAGTAAGTTAAAGTGGAGAATATACACATTTTTGAGGTTATAGGAGGATAAAAATTGGGAAAATACTGTCTTCAAACAGGGCCACATCAAGTGCTTCAGAAGCCAAATCCCTCTATCAGTCAAGCACACAGCCTTCCTTTCAGATTGGCAAAAATACAAATTCTGCTCTCTAGGGCAACTCACCAAGATGCCTTCTATCTTCATACTCAATTGCCACTGTCACCAAATAGATTGAGAATTCCTGATATCTTCCAATTTTGTTAATTCATTAAAGAAGAATATGATGATTATTGGGTTCCTAGTTTTGAAAGAGGAGATAGGTAGGAATGAAAAAGTATGCCTCAAGCCAATATATCTTCATTGGCATTTTTCATTCAAGAACCTGTGATTCAGCAAGCTTCCATGAAAAGATATAATTTTAAGTGTCAAATTATATTGCAACTAATTTATTAGTATGTATGGCTTTAATCTACAAGAGGAGCTTTGTGAGCACCAAACCATTTCCTTAGAACATTAATGAGAGGGTAAGACTTGGAGAAAGAAGTGGCTTTGCATAAAAAGAGAAATTACAGTTAAGAAAATGTTAAAGTAACTCTGACACTAAAGTAACATGGTGTTTATATTGCATAACAAAATTTGAAAACATACAAGCACATTTATTTAACTCAGATACTCATAATAAATATTCATAACTAACTAAGATCATTTTACTACCTAGACACCTAATAACCACTTGATAGCATTTTTTAGATTATGACATCCAAATGAAAAGCTGTTTATTCCTGTCCAATATTCTCTTTAACTTGGTATTGTATAAAATCGAAGAAAATTGCTGTTGTTCAATATGAGTAAAATCTGCACAATTCTAGTCATTGCAGTATTTTAGAATGTTCTCAGATGCTGAAGTAATAGGTATGTTATATATTTAACATGTTATACACACATCTAAACACACACACAAATTTATAGTAAAGCCTCTATATTTGGGGGTGTCATGAGTTAAATCACATATTTTCTGTTCTGTAGCATTATTTTAGAGGAGCATTTGCAAGTCTGTGAATAATTTGCTAGATAATTTCACATCTAGTCAAAGTTTAATAGAAATGAACTTCCTGGCTTGGGGAAAAAAACTTGTGTCACATAAAAAAGATGAATGGTTGAATAGATAGAAATGCTTAGTATATACTAACTTTATTAGTATACATTTTGTACGTGTATTGAATTACCATAATGCATACTGTAAAGATGTACAAATAAGCAAAATGAGCCCTCATGCTGTCAACGAGAGAAGAAAATTGGAAGTATGCCAATGAGTCTATGTCTTTTAAGGTAAGAGACTAAGAAACAGGATGATGTCATTGCTAATACAAAAACACAACTCTCCTAAAATGGGGTACATGATAGTTTATCACAGAACCAAAATTAATGGCCATGGCTTGCAGACAAAGATTCAGGTTAGCCTAAATTTCATGGTTCAATGTGGTAAGTAAGCCTTTGTAGTAGGTAAAGAAATAAAGTTACAAAGTAAGGTGCTTTTAAAGTAAATTGTAACTCATAGGTGAGTTACAGCAGAGTGGGGTGATTTCGACTATGTGCCTCAGATGTCTGAGAGCATTCTTAGCCCTTTGGTTAGTGGAAACTAGCATTTTGTCAATACATTTGGAAAGGTTTTATGTGTTGGTCACAAAATGTTAGGTCATACATAGAGGTCCTGGGCAAGAAATGGCTATTTAGGGATTAAAGACAACCCAAAATAAATTGTAACCAGGCATTGGACCTGCAACATTCTAACCCTTTCACAATCATTGGTTTTCTAATCTGCCAAAGCCTCAGTGGGAGGTGTGTTTCTGTGTGGGAACTTTCATTCACAGCATTATATATTATAAAGTAACAGGCCAAAGAAGCTTGTTAGTACACAAATACCAAACACAACACCAAGACACTGTCTGAAATCTATTACTTTGAACAAAAGCCATATTCTAAATAATTGATTGTTTAAAGGGGGTACTACAATTTCCCTCAGAATCAATATTTAAGGTGTGGTGGATGAATCATTAAATAGGCAGTGGGAATTCATTTTCCAGGCCATCATACACGTAAATATATTGCATAGGACAACACTGCTCTCTAAGGCAACATGCATTTAAAATTGCATGAAGAAGATGTCTGGTACCTGTCCTGTTTTGTCATCCATGGGAAAGCTAATGCTATAGTCATCAACTCAGTAAATGCTACCAAATGACACAGGCAAGGGGATGTGTCTCTATTGGAAGCAGGCAAGGACTGTTCTTTCAGAGGTCTCCAGTTCAGTTTCCAGCACCCCACATCAGCCTCTGTTGCCTCTGGCCTGAACAAACAGCATACTCACATGCATACACACACACACACACACACACACACACACACACACACACACACCACAATCTAACAGTTCTCACAATCTGTAACTCAGGCGTACTTTTCTGGATCTCAGTAGAGTTCCACATGAGGGTTGGCAACTCCACTATGGTACAGAGAAGACCCATTTCTATCATGCATGTTATTTTGTAGGTTCCCCTATACCTATATTTGAATAATAAATATAACTGCAATGCTTATGTTATCAAGTAATTTTATCCCTAATTTTGTTTGTAAATTTGGACCTATGGCCCCAGATAGAGTATCTATAGCTGACTCATGGTCTTTAATGACACTGATCCCAATCTTGTAGAAAGAGGACCTGGGGGGAGGACTAGAGTAGTTTCCACACCCACGGACAGGTCTGGCCATTCCCCTGGGTTGCCCACGGTCCAGAATCTCAGGACAATTTCTGATTTCTTCAGTATGTAAACCTCTTACATCTGCTGACTGAACATTTTCCCTTCACTGACTGTCCATGAGAAATGTATTTGGAGCACATTTCATACCTGGACTGCTTTGAGACTTAGAATCATTGCACTTTGGATGGGAAGGCTAAGAGAACACTCACTTCGCTCTGCCCCATCATTTAACAGACAAAAGCAATGAAATTCAAAAGGTTAAGTGGCTCTTCCAAAACCAGGCGCTTTTTTTTTCTTTTTTTCCCCCTCTCTTTGTGACAAAGCCCAGACCTACGCAATGATGGATCTGTATTCCTTCATTTCCACCCAGGCATGACTCTCTCAAATGTCTTAAAGCATTAAAACGCATATTAAAAGAATGACATCACTTATAAAAGCTTTATGAAAAAGTCTTAGCCTTGTCGAGTTTATTTACCCTAGATAAAACGTCCATGGAATGATAAAACGTGTATAAGCCCGAAGAGCTTCAAGCAGACTAATGGGTTTGCCATGTTAGAGGCAGAACATTAGGAATCAATTATTATAACAGCAACAACAAATCACGAACACCGGTTCCATTTCTGACAGGTGGTAAGCCAAAGAAAATGGGAGCTTCATGGGCACACACTTTATGTCCTGGTGCCTAACAATGATCTAGCTTCTTTGACCTGTTTGTTGAATGACTGAAGGAACCATTTTTGGTGGTGGGGATAAATGGTATTAAAAGCATACTACTTATGTAGATGTAAGGTAGTCTGTTTTGTGAAGCTGCACTGTCAGTCTCATGGAAGTCCCCACATCAGGGTAGCTCAGTGAAGAACATATTGCCAACCTGGGATATAGACCAAGAAAGATTTTATCATTGAGGAAACTTTAGGTCTCACTTATCTTACGGCAAGTGCAAGATGGGAGCAGAGCTTCTAAAGCATGGGGAGTTGTATTACAGCAGAGAAGGAGAACAGAGGTCTAGAGACTTTCTAAGCAGAAATAAGGTGTTGCGGAGATCATCTTGACTGCAATGAAGCTTTGGGAAGACATTCTGGGTTTGTTCTGCTCCAAAACCTGGTGCCTAGAGCTGCATTAATAACAGGATCCTGGGAAAGTCAACAGGGTAGGAAAGAGAAACTCATGTTCCTGGGGGCTTCTACTCTGCTGCATAAATATTATTTTAAATTTACTTTTAATGTGGAAAGTAAGCAAAAATTGTTCTTCCTTTTAATCACTTTTAGAGAAAAATGTGTTTTCCTAGAGAATTCAACACAAAGTTACAGGAAAAGTGGGGAGATGAAAAGTCAAAGGGAACATTTTGGAGGGAGCCTCCTGTTATGAATAAGACTGTGTGACATATGAGCAGGGTAAATAAATAGATGTCTTAACACTTAGAAATGTTATTATGCAGGACTGTCATAAAGAGCATGTGGTCTAAGGACAGATATATGCAATCAATGTTATCAGGCCCAAAGACAATAAAGTAACGGGGCTCAAGAGACGTTGGACTTGGCCAGCTCTGACCACTTTGAGGATAAATAGGTTCCAATCTTCCTGCTAGCTCCTATATCTAGTGTTTATGGGAAGAGGAAATGAACTCAAAGGACAGGCATCATGACAGTCTCCAGGTGATAAACTGTAAGACATGGGGAAGGTCCTTCAAATGCTTAGCTCTGAACTTCCCTTTGAAGCATGCCATTTCATTCCCTTCCATAGTCCATCATGTTATAGAGACTCTTGGGGTTTGCTCCTTAGCAAATGCTATGGGAATGGATTCTAGAGATCAGCAAAGCAAAGCAAAACAAACATGAAACACTAAGCCTTCCTTCAATTTATATTACTTGCCCATTAATGCCAATATACAAAAAATTTTCTAATGAAACACCAAGTCTAAATACGTTAATATTTATGATATTATTATGAAATATGTTAAGACTGAGATCCTTGAGATGCGAGCCTTTCCAGGTTGTTAGAGGCTGAGTGTAAAGAAGAATAAACGGCTGAAGTTTTCATGAACTGGAACCCCAGAAAGCTGTGGGATGCTCCAGAAGGTCCCTGAGACTGACCATGAGATAAAAATACAATTTTATTGGAGCTCAATTCAAAGGAAGGTCAGAGCACAGGCAGGTCTGAATGGGAAGCAGGAAATCAGTGGATACAAATTGATGGTGCTGGAGCCAGAGTGATAACTGCTACGCTTCCATTTTTCTTTTCAAAGAAAAAGCAGTGAAATAGAAATGGATGATCCAATTTTAGAGAAAATTTTCACATAGGATCATTTCTCTTGAAGGTTCACGAAAGCGAAAAATAAAGAGAAAACTAGCTAACTTCACCTTCCTCTCACCTAATGGGGTTGTTCAATAACTTGCCTGAGGAGAACATTTTTCAGGAGTCTAATTCTTGGGGTCTGGGACTTGATCAGTTGGTAAAGTAAATACTGTGAAATCGTGAGGGATTGAGTTCAAATCCCCAAACACCACATGAGGAGTGTCAGGTGCAGAAGGACTTATCTGTAATGCATGTTGTATGAAGACAGGCAGATCCCATGTACTCCCCGGCAAGCTAGTTTAGCCTAACACTGTTTCAAAAATTAAGATGGAGGTACGACTAGGGAAAACATCCCAATGTCGCCTCTGGCCTCCACACTCAGGTGCACAGACAAGCACGCCTGTGTGCACATATGCAAACAAATACACACATACACATGCACAACTCAAATTTCAGCAACAAATGGAGTTTTATTCTTAGATGCACATGTCCCTACCTTGTTTGTGCATTAATGAAGTTAGCATTATCCATAAGCACAATGGACGCACATCTAAACATTCACACATACACACACACACACACACACACACTCACATACACACACACAAGCTCCCTCTTTTCTCTATCTCTGTTCTTACTTTTTGATGGCTGATATTCTTTTATAAGTCATTTCAGTATGACTTTGGTTCTGTGTTCTCTAGCTTTTTATTTCTCCTCATGCTTTATCTTTTTTTCTCATAGGTGTATGCCTGCTTTCACGGTCTCTTTATGGAGAAAATATTGCTCTGAAAGTTTATAAAGAGACTCTGTGATTCTCTTTTCAGAAGTTAGAGACAGTCAGGAACCATGAAAGGATGGGCATTGTATTCCCCCTGCAAGTTAATGGGAAGCCTGCCAGGTTCCCATAAGATGACAGGTGACTCTTGAATCGGAGATGGTAAAGGATGTTTCTCACAGCCCAACCTGTTTTAGAAGCTTCTTGTTCCCTTGCTTCTCTTTGCCTCCTCAACCAAGGGGCTCAGTTCTGGCTGGCAGTCTCTCCAGTGGGAGGCTGAGACCATGCTGAATCTGAGCTGATGAAACCCATTCTTTATAAGAGCTGTTAGCAAATTTGCTTAACCTTTGTGCCAGTAAGGCTTTTAGTATTTTAGACACCAAGAAAATGTTCTGTCTTCCACTTCATGGGAAGGCACCCTTTCTACCTACCAAAGTTATTTGGTTTACAAATACCTTGAAAAGACAGTCTAGGACAAAGGACCATGGGGCCTCTTAACAAAAATTTGAGAGACAATTATCCCCCAATACAAACTTGCTTCTAGCTCCTGGAGCATGAAAAATGTTTAGTTTGCCTGTCAGTTTTCCAATGAGACAATAAGAACTCTCTCTCTCTCTCTCTCTCTCTCTCTCTCTCTCTCTCTCTCTCTCTGTCCTAGCACAGCAAGTTCAGTCTCCAGTGTTTGTGTTATTATCTTTATACATATGCCACCATGTACACCACCTCTTTCCTATTTCTCCCCTTCTGTCTTAGGTTGCAAAAAAATAAAGAGAAAATTAACTTCACCTTCCTCTCACCTAATGGGGTTGTTCAATAACTTGCCTGAGGAGAACATTTTTCAGGAGTCTAATTCTTGGGGGCTGGGACTTGATCAGTGGGTAAAGTCCCACTGTGCTTAGATGAGCACCATCACTCCACACTTGATACAATGCCAATTCTGCCTCAACTGATGAGTCTGTTCTTTTGATACAGCCTCTGTATGTAGGGATTGGGCAGTCCTGTTCCATCCATAGTGCTCTGTTCTGCTCTTTGAAGATCTGTCTGGGTCCATGACTTTTCATTTCATCTCATTCCATGCTGACCAATACCATAAAGGAAGGCAGTCTACAGGCCCGTGGGCAGAAGGTTCATATCGAGGTTCCTCTTTCTGGAAAAGAAGTGTGTTTTTCTGTGCTCTTTCTTTCTTATGTAAATGGCAAGATTAAGACCCATACTATGCATTTACACTGAGAGCAGTTTGAGCTGCCGTAACACAAACTCCTTGGAAGCCACTTGTCTCAGGCTTATCTCAGTTTTTCTAACTTTTCCCAGGATGTCTTTGGAGTTCTCTTCTCAGTTCAACATACATTTAAAAAACTCTATTACAATATCCAATGCTTATACTTTAATACTGAATTCTAGTTTTAGAAATACCTTCAAGTTATTTAAAGCCTAACACCTCAAAAAAAGCAGATTAAATAAGTTGGGTTAGGAAAAACTTGTGAATATATGCAATGAAACAGATATACTTGCATGATTGGTAAATTGGCTTTGGATATAATTCCAATGGAGAAACTCCAAGTACCCCAGGTGTTCACAGCTTTGGGGGATTAAAATAGCCTTTCTTCCTAAAAGTACAGGCACTCCATCACTAAAAGTGTGCATAGAGAAGATTTCTGTTAAAGTATATTCTTTTTTGTGCTATTTCTTTAGCAATATCACTTTTTTAAATCATAAAGATTACAGCAAAGTGAAGACATTTTATCAGAAGACCCCATCTGTGCCTTGCCACCAGAGCCCATGAACTCACTTGAAGAGTTCCATATTGCAAAGTGTGAGAATTAGTTTTCCTTTTCAACCAGACACAGTCTAGAATCGTCCGGAAAGAGAGCCAAAATGAGGAATTCTCCTCGTTAGGCTGGCATAGGGGTGACTATAGAGGATCATCTCCATGTTAATTTAGGTAGAAGGACCTGTCCTTTGTGGGTGGCACCATTCCCTGTGTTTGCTTCCTGAACCGTATACACACAGAGAAAAAGAACTGAGCTGCCAGGTTCAACATGCAGGCCTACTCAAAAGAAAGAGTATAACCATGTACAGTATACAATAGTTGCTGGTGATTAAATATTTCTATGTTTCTAGTTTATGTATTTAGTTGACTAAACGTTTTGTTGTTTTAGAGACCACTTCTTCTCACAAAATTTATGACGCAAGAATCTGCCATGTTACCGGCATTGCACATCTGGTGTTAATTTCCTTGAGCGATTGACCTAAGTTTTGTGTAAGTTCCCTTTATAATGTTTGCACACAATGAAACCACCTAACAAACTGTTTCTAGGAGAACATAGCTCATCACTGTGAAATGTGTGACTGACTGTGCTGGTGAATCTCTTAAGAAAAACTCTGCATTAGCTGCTTTGCCTGAGAGAGTGGATGATGCATGTTATCTTCCATCTCTAGCAGAGCAGAAATATCAATCAAGGGTAGAGATGCAGAGGAAGCAAATAGTTCATAAGCCCAATATTTATGCTTGGGACTCCCTGTGCTCCATGGTAAACCAATGGCAGCGTGTCCCAGGGTTGCACAGGGGGCTGCTGGTTTATGCCCTCTGTCTGCCACACATGTGTGTAATGAGGGCTGATAGTAAAGGGTGTGCAGAACCCAGGAGAGGCAGATGTAATTCTCAGGCAGTTTCTGAGACACAGCACATTTTTTTTTGGAGGGTTCTTTCACCTTTACCATTTTCAAGGCAGTATTTTATGTTCATGGTGATGGCAGGGAACTGCTCTTGGTACACATTACTAAATAATGTGGAAAATCAGTCTCTGGGGTCAGAGGAATACTTTCTTTCTCAGGGCTTTCTTGGACATCTCATTTTTCATAAAACTCAGAATGATAAATCGTTCTTGTCATTTTTATTTTTGCCAGTGAAACTCTGTAATCATGCACAGTAGGACTTTTCTTAACCAATGTTTAAGAATCCAAGCATCAGAACTTCTTGGAACAAATCTTAAGAATTAGAGGTTCAGTTTCATTTCACCCAATGAAATCTCACTTTATGGTCATGTGTCAGGTGCCTATCAATTGATGTGCACAGTCCCCAGGATTTTCCCTGTATCCCCTTGGCTCACCACAGGTATGGGAGAAGAGAGAGACAGGAACAGAAGCGACACACTTCTTCAAGGAATTGACCGTGATAAGTGCTGGCAAATCTGAAGAAGTCCACACGCCAGGCCACGGAACTGGAAACTCGGGATGACTTTCTAAGTTGTGGATTCCTTCTTGTCTGTGGAGCCTCACATTTCAGCTTTGCAGCCCTGCATCTGAGTGTTAGAAGTGCGCCTGCAACACACTCAGCAAACTGCTTTCCTGAAAACTAACTGAAGACTGAAGTTCAGCTGAACTCTTAACCAAACAGCTGTGAACCATTGTCTAGCCATGTCAACAAATGAAAAATTACTCTCCAAATATGCAAAACTTATTAAGCCTCTGTGTGTGTGTGTATTTATCTTTATTAGCACTGCTTTTATATGTCAGCAGATTGTCTTATCTGGAGAAACACAGTACCCTTCTAATTGCTCCACGTCAGTCAGCACATTCCAATATTAATTTATCTAACAAACATTACTAGCTTATATTGATAAAACTATTGTTTGAGCAGGTTACTTGTTGATTATGTTGTATCCAAGGCATTTCTTCTTTACTCAAGGACCTTGGTTAAAGGGGTCACCTTTCTTTGGGAAGGCTGTTGTCCACAGCAAGGAGAAAATGGCAGAGCTGTCTGTTGTCTCTCTGCATGTCTACTCCCATGAGATGTGTTACTCTGTTCACTTGTCGGCTAAGTCAAATCAAGGGCTGAAATTGTTCACAATGCTGATGGAACCCACAAGACTGTATGGTGAATGCACAGCTGACAGACCAATAAATAGGCAGATCCATGGGAAGTGTATACAAACATCCACATGGAGAAACCTGCTGTGCAGAGCTGTGGGAACACTTGTCTTTTGTGAAAGTCACTGTCATATCTGTAAAAAACCTTGTGAAGCCATGATTTTTTTCCCTTCAAAATGGGATTCATTCCCAGAACACCTCAGCAGTGTAACCTCTGCAAGAGCAGTGAAATGTCCTTGCTCAACAGTCAAATTTACATAGAGTCAATCCACAAAATTACCTGCTAACAGACCTCATAGAAATTTCTATGGAAGACGAGGCACTGAGCAGCATGCCCCACATTTTCTAACAAACAAATCTGGGTGTCCCAAAGTTGGTTATCACCAAAGAGATTAGATGAGGAGAATGGGTTAATCCAGGATTCAGGGATGTTTATTAACTTTATCTAGTGGTTGGGAATGTCCGATACTTCCCCTTGGATGCTGGCTCTTTCCTGGGGTGCCACCTGTTCCAGAGTACTGTTTTGTCAGGTTCTACCTGCCCCCTTTTGTGATTTTGATATAGATATTATCATTGTCCTTGCCTGTGTGTTTTTGCAACTATGTCTGTAAAAACGCTCCTTTTTTTTTCTCCTTATTCTTCCCCTTACTCTTTTTCTTATTCTTCCTCTTCTCCATGTCCCCTTCACTTCATTTTTCCCATTGCACAAAAATAAAGAAGATGCAAAGATAATGTAATTGAGTTAAGTTTTTACCCTCATATCCTTGCCTGCTGTAGACACAATGCACAGGTTGAACCTACCATAAGGCAGAAACAAAGAATATTCAGAAACAATAATATACCTCCTACACCTCCTCTCTGTCTGCTACTTGCCAAATACAATCAGCCATACTTAAAGTTAAACCAAATTATATCCCTCTGCTTTTAACCCAGTATAATATGTCATAATGAAACTCATTTCTTTACATACTAGCCAAAAAATTAATTAAAAAACCTTCATTCAATTTTGTTAAGATTCATTCAATTTCTTAGAGGTACAAAGTCAATCCCCCCCACTGCACACACAGTGTCACAATGCATGAATTTAGATGGGAGTGAGGAGTGGCTATAAGGAATTAGCTCCCATGATTATGGAATCAGGTCAGTGATTTAGTTCTTATGTGAAAGCTAACAGGTCAGACACCCATGAAGAGCGATGTTTCTGTACCACTCTTTTTCTTTTGGGCCACCAAGCTGCTCCCAGATCAAGACTTGGAGACTTCTCATTTGTTATGAATGTTGACTTAGCTTAGGTTCATTCCTGGCTAGCTCTTTTTTCTTAAATTAACCTGCTTCTCTTTGTCTACCCTTTGCCTCGGGGCCTTTTACTTTTCTTCCTTCTTTATATCTACTTTCACTGCTTTTCATGTCTTACTGGTGACTGTATGGTTTCTAGCTCCAGGTGTGTTCCTTTCTTTCTCTCCCATTCTCTTCCTCTTCTCTTATTCCTCTCTTGAGCCTAGATTTCTCCTACTGAGTCTCTCTGCCTGCCCCCATCTATCCTTTTTTCTGAGAAGCTATTGGTCCACTCTTCATTAAACCTATCAGGTGCCTTAGGCAGGCAAGGTGAAACAAATGCAACACATCTTTACATAATTAAACACACCTCCTTATGTCGTCAAACAAATGTAACCACACCTTTACACAACTAAAGTGGTATTCTGTAGCATAAACAAATGTAACACATCTTTACACAGTTAAAATAGCATTCTACAACAAGAATCCCAGAATCTCTTTTCAGGTGGGAAGAAGACTCTGCCCTTTTGATCTGTTTGTGGCTCCAACTGATAGAATGAGGCTCACCTATGCTGAAGGCAACCTTTTTTGCTCAGTTATCTGACTGAAATATTGATCTCATGTAAACTATCCCCAGGGAAACATTCAGAATAGTGATTTATGGACTATGAAGGCACCCTGTGACCTAGTCAAGTTGAGCCAGAAAATTAACCTTCACAAATACATTCACAGACTCTCAACACACTTTAAATAAAATCTAAACTCTTCACGGCCTACACATATCCTGCCTTTCCTACCTTCCAGCCTCATCTGCCATATTCCTACCCATGATTCGGTTGTGAATTTAGGGCTGTTCCATGCACTGGAAACTCAAGAAAACCTTTGGCACTGCATTGTTGTTGCATTTGCTCTCATAGAATCACCTCCTTGCAAATGCAGCATTTCACAATGCATGACTGAATCTTTCCCATTATCTTTCTGGAAGTAGACATTACACCCCCTTGACAATCTCATCTAAATTTCTGTGATTCTAGCCCTACTGTTTCTCTTAAAGTACCTTTTTCACTGTCTGTTAGAAAATTATTTTACTGTTTGTGGTTTGGGTAAGTGTCTGCAAAATCCTATCCATGGAATGGTTAATTTCAATAATACTATTGGGAGCGGGTGGTAACTGTAGGAGCTGGGGTCTTGTGGAAAGAAGTTAGGTTGCTGAGAGCATCACCTTGATAGGGATTTGGAGACCACTCATCCTTCCTTTGTCTGTATTTTTGCTATTCAGCCATGAAGATATAAACAGCTTGCTCCCTGCCATAATTTTTTTTTTACTACTTCACCATAGGCCCCAAAGCAGAGACCTAGTAGACCATGACTGAACCTATGAAGCTGGTAGACAAAATATACCTTTCCTATTTTCAACTTGATTGCCTTAGATATTCTTTTATAGTAAGGGAAATAGGACAAACACAACATTTCTCGTCTTTAGGTCATGTGGTTCTTTTGATGTCCAGCTTCAGTTCTCATTGTCCTACAGCAATGTACTACATAGGGGCTCCACAGTATATATTAAATAAGCAAGTAATTAAATGAATCATAAGAACACACAAATCTTAAGGTAAGTTCATTGATCCTAACTGTGGTGTTTATTCAGTCTAAATGAAATATTACCCCTACTCTGCCAAAAGATAAGTAAAGTGTCTTAAAACTTTTTATTAAAAATACTTTTAAATAAGTCTGTTAGTGCCTGGAATTCTTCATTGAGAATGCAAATCCAAAGTGCCTGACTGACTACCATTAGTACTGGTAGAGCAGTAGCAACCAATAGGGACAACGTTAAAAATTCTGATATTCACTTCTAATGTCCCATATCTGTCACCTGGATGAAGGGAAGTGCTGTGGAAACCTTAGGTTAAGGACAGCTGCAACCTAGGAAGGAGACAAACTGAATTACCTCGAGTCATTAATTCACTCTATCAGGGTCACAAAATTATAGTGTGGTGTGCTGTATATACTTAGTGTGTTTCAGAATTAAGTATAAATTGAAAAGTTGCTATCAGAAAAACAAAACATTCTACACGCTAAATTAAAGTTTTCCATTTTGGCTGCACTTTAATCCAGGAAGACTGACTGAACACTTTTTATTTGCTGAGACAATCTCAGTAGGAACTTTTATAAAATTCTTATGCCAAGCCTGTGCCCTAAGAACAGTATGACACTCTGAATAGAAAATTTGGACCCAATGATGTTTATGAGACACCCAGACTCCCAGGGTAATTCTAGTGGCAGCCTCAGCTGAAGACAAGAACCATAGATATTTGCCAGTATGAATAAAATAGTATTACTGAGCATAATAAAATAAAATAATTGAATCAATTATTTAAAACATGAAATTGGGGTTGGGTGTACAGCTAGCAGTAGAGAACTTGCCAAACACCTGCAAAGCCCTGCCAAGAAAATACAATTGGGGATTAAAATATAGATAAATTTGATCCAGGATGTATGTGTGGGAGAGTGATGATTTTCCTTTCTCTATGTTGCTATAATGCAGTGTTTTTAATGGTGAGAAGAGAAATTAACCAAAATAAGGAGAAAAATTGAAACACAGTAACGCATACAAGAAGGAAAGATTTCAGTAAGAAGGTCTTATATTATTTTTCTTACATGACTACAGATTGTCAACAGAATCCTGGTGCTTATATTAAATTATTTCTACTTTGAAAACAAAGGTTTAAATATATACTTCTTCACAACTTACTTATTCTAAGAAGCACAGTTGTGGAACCAGCCACATTATGGAATAGCTTCACCACCCTTCGAAATGAGAGCCTCTCTACTTCTGTTCTTCTAGTTTCTCCTTTTCCACCCTGGGTTCAACCCCAAGCACTGCAGAAAACAAAGCATTTACTTCCCTCATGTTTTACTGTAATTCTTGGAGAGAATACAGTTAATGTCTCAATTTTTATGAGATATAACATAATTGGGTATTTTTATCTGTGAATGGAACTTTATAGCTATGTTAAAACATTTACACTGATTTTCTTTAATTGTTATATGCATCTGTAGGAGGGCAGATTGCCAATTAAAGCCAAACTAAGTGATAAAAGTATTAAGATCAATATTGAGAAATACCAGTCACATAATTAAACTTAAGGAAATAAAGACAAAAGGAAAAAATAAATTGATACAAAGAAAAGATAATTTTTCTTTTTCTAGAAATAATATAGAACAAAATTAAAAGCAGTAAGGAGAAACCTTTCTCAAACAAGTGCCAGTTAAAGCAAGCCCATGCTGTTTATCAATAATTAAAAAGTATTTCATAATAGCTATATGTACTGATGGAAAAATAAACAGAAACTGTTTTTACTAACAAAACTGAGATTCTCTGCATATGGTTTTATGAAGTAACTTCCTCTTAAGCCTTTTTTCTTTACTGACTTATGTATTAAAAATAGTTTATTTCTGCTAACACTACATGGGGTTGTTTAAGACTGGATTGTGAATCAGGTAAAGCTGACTTCTATAGGGGCTCTTACCCTCACTGCACGTGGATCCTTGATGAAATATCAAACATCCAACTTCATCTTTCACACTTGCAAAGTGGGACAATTCCATTCAGGTTGGAGACTTGTGTGGAGACTTAAAGATAAAATGAGTTCATGACAGAGCCTTGAACACAGTGACCTGGGAATTAATAACCAGGATGTGATTCTTCCAAATGAACGGGAGAATCTAGACACACTTAAATTTGAGTAAGGGAGGCAGAAGGTTCTCCATCTGTCACTTCATAAAATGCATTTATGATTCTGCTCCTAGCTAAACTTTCTCAGAGGCCTCATGACTTTTCTGGAAGACTTCAGTGGAAAATGTAGCCATGATGACTCTGTTTTTTCTAATCATCCTTCTCTGTCGCCGACACACCACCCAGTTCCTGTGACTGGGTTCTCCCACTGAGGGAGGGAAAGAGAGATGAAGGCTACTTATAGGGGAAAGGTCTTGCTCCAGGTGGTTGTTGCAAACTGGATTGGAGCCAGTGGACTCTGGTTGACCTCCTTTGATCTTCAAATAACCCACTGGGAACCTCTGTCCTACAATTCCTCACCCAGACCTTGACACTGACAGATCTGTACTCCTGAGAGCCACCCAGGACACTTTCAAGGTCTTCAGAATATGGCCTTTGCTTCCACACTCTCATTTTGTTTATCGTCCTGTTCTTCATTTTCAATAGGTTGATGATCCACCTCTGGTGCTTGAAAACTTTTCTTTCCCCATGGTCCCTCTGAATCCTGGAGAAGTCCTGGCTTTAGCACAATGGAATATCAACCTTTCCAGCACTGGGCATTCTTCTGGCAACTTGGCCAACTCTATTAACAATAAAGAAATGTTATCATTGTCATAATATAAATAAAATTAATCTTAAGTGATTACCCATTCATGGCCCAAAGAAGTAAGGGCCAACTTTGCCTCTACAACAAAACTGCTCTGATTTTATAGACATTTCCATTATCTTTTCCCCTAAAATTCATGATCAGTGCCCAATGGAAATACATTGAATCTGTGTGTCTATGATTAACTATGGTAAAGACTACAGGTGTCCTGAGTAAAACCAGCAGATTCTATACAATTAACTAACAAATTATTTTCCTCAAATGCTTAAAAGAATTAATTACAGTTCAGTCAAATTATAAACGCAATGAGTTTTTGAATACTAACACCCATTACCATGGTATTTTTCTGTTTTATTTCCTACTCAAATACTGAGCATACATTAGCTATTATTGAATAAATACGCTCACCAAATAAAAGGCCAGTATTGCATGCTAGACACTTAAGTCTTGATAATGAAGGACCACCTATCAGTTCAGTAGCATGCAGATTGCACTTACTCCATAATGTTGGTTCTGGTTCATATTTTCACCACCCAGTCAATGCATTATGTTGTCCCTGTTCGTTTGAACGACAGCATTTCCATTCTGTGAGTTTTTATCTTACTAATAATATTTGACCAGAATAGCTGTCTTATGGTAGATTGGCTTGTGGTTTTTATGCTTTACTCTTTCTGGATAATGACTCTTTCCAGAAAGGTATTTTTGAGGAAGATACATCGTGGATAGAGCTGTTTATTTATCTTCAACTTTTGTTGCTGTCTACAACTAACCCTGGCTTATAGTCAGTTCCCCAGAGACCCTGGATGCTAAGATGCCATGTATATTTGGAAAGGAGTGCCAGCCAATTAGATTTAGCAGTTTAAGGTGAAAGTGCCAAAACACCAAGACACAAAGAACATAAAAACAACCAAACAAACCCATTTTGCAGTCAATGTTCTTTTGGCCTCACAGAAGTTTTATTTAATTTTTTATTTATTTTTCCTTTAAAACTTTTACTTTACATACTTGCCCTAGTTCCCACTTCCTCCTCCTCTTCCACCCATTACCTTCCCCCATCCTTCCTTGCCACTCCTCAGAGGGGATAAAGCTTCCCTTGGGGTGTCAACAAATTCTGGTATACTAAGTTGAGGCAGGACCTGGCCCCTCCCCACTTTAC
>JAQHUG010000117.1:2168363-2194059 GCA_028555095.1 Dicrostonyx torquatus | reverse complement strand
TGACTCACACTTCAGTCTCCTAATTCACTGGTGAGAACAAGATCCACTACATTCCTTAGAAGACTTTGGTGGTGCTAGAAAACGGGATCATGGAAAACTTTCAAAAGGGGATGATTAAATGAATTCAAAGAGCTACACATTTGCTAAAGAGCTCTTCTCAGGAAAAACTGATTTAAATTAAGAGCAAGATATGAGTTTAATATAAAATTCTGCACTTAAGTTAAAACTACTATACTATAAAAACATTATTATCAGCTGTTTATATGGAAAATATCTTAGTGTTCTACAAATTCAATAAAAGAAGAATGTTTTCTAAATAATTAATATAAATTTAGATTTTACTAGTTAAAGGATGGAATTCTGATCACTGGAAATGAGTTCATATTGTAATTTGAGCTGGTGAGACCTCAAGTCTCAGATTTATAGGTTAAACATTGAGTTGTCCATTTTAGGTCACGTAGCTTGTCGCAGATTAACCCTTTCAGAAATACCCACTAAGGAAGGGACAAGTAATGAAACCAACAAACCAGATACACCTATTTGAACACACCCAAGTGTTCTTTAGGCACCCAGAACCAAGATACCAAGACACTAGAAACCAAAATAATGGCCTGTGATAAGCTTGAAGTTTTATGAAATTCTCTTGGGGCCACTTTAGTGAATTTCTAAGATGCTGGGAAACCATGGAAGAGTGGGTACCTTGAGATGAACTTACCAGTCTTGCCCACTTGCACCATTGTAAAATGGTGCAGAGCAGTCAGTAGAGAAAAAATCTCGATGCTGAGATCAGGGTGGAGGAGGGTAAACCAGGCACAAGATGCAGTAGGCTGTTCATAGAGTAATCAGAGTTTTACAGAATAAGAGATCAAGACATTTAGAAAATTGGGGGTTGAATCTGAGAACAGGCCACACAATTCCAGAATCTGAACAAAAGTATTCTGTCAGCAGGTTGAAGAGGAAGAGGGAAACCTTAATTTCTCAGACCCCGTGAACCACCAGCCATCTGACTCTTCCTTCAAGGTGAGGAAGCATAAGGTGCATTGTACAAGTCTGCAAGCCTGAGACTCGGAGGACTGTCAATCAAGGACAGGGGCTGCCCATACTTCCCTGCATTGCTCCATTTGGTCTACCCATGTGTATGAGTCAGGTTCTCCATAGGAATAAAACTGAGGACAGAAATTTAAATCAAAATAATAAGTTTGAAATGTTACATGATAGAGAAAAATCAATAAAACCAATGGTCATTTCTTTGAAAAGCTTAATTATAAATGAAAAAAGAATCAGAAATTGATCAAGAAAAGAAAGAAATGAAAACTTACAAACATAGTGATTTAAATAGAAACATAGGCCATTTAAATTCTAAAATGATCACATACATTATAACCAATGTTATAGTGACAAATTTGAAATTTTAAGTAAAATGAAAAGATTTCTTAAACACAGCATGTCATAAAATTTAACAGATACATGTTTAAAAACGTGATTAAGACCAATACAACAAAATTCTCAGATGACTTTCGTCATGGATTCCTCAGATATACTTCATTAATAAATAACACCCTGTACATATAAACTCCTCCAGAGAATAAAAAATGAAGAAATATTTCCCAAGTCTATTTTTAGCATAACATAATATATACAAAGACTTAGAGCCGTAACAAGGAAGAAAAAACCACAAGTGCAAAAGTCCTAAACAAAATATTAGCAAATCAAATTCAGGAATATGCCAAAAAGGATAATTTGCAGTAAAAACTGGGTTCATTCCCAGAACTTGAGTTTGACTTCACATTAAAAATCAGTTTACATAATTTAGCACAATTCTGAAACAAAGGAAAGTACCATGTGATTAGCTTCATTTGAAAATGCAACTGTTCAAATTCCAACTTTTCCCTTTGCACTGCTAGATAACAATGTGATTTCCATTTGGAGGAAATGATGTCAGGAGAGGTGATAGGGTAGAGCGTATTAGTAGGAAGTACTGTCTGCAGAGGTTATCCATTCTACATCCCTTCGGTGACACCCATCTCATGTTGCAGAAACACATGGATGGTGAAAGGATATAAATCTACTCTGGTCTTCCCATCAGGCAAAGTTTGATGTTTGCTCATTGGCCATCTTCTTTACGTGAAGATGTTCATCCCAGACTACTACAACTCTTCTGAATTTGTGTCTCTTGAGATAGGAATGAAAAAGAAGTTAACTATTGAGTGCATGCCAGTTGATCTAACTGGGTGGGTTGAATCTTTAAAAACAGAGATGCTGGAAAGCTATGAAAACATTGTCAAATAAATGTGCCCTTCTAAAACGCATGTGTAGGAGTATCAGACCTGATAGCAATGGAATCCAGCATTTCCCTGTGAGAGGAGTCAGAGAGCAAAGGAGAAGCAATTTTAAAAATTTCTAAAAACAAACAAAATTTAAAAAACAAAATCTTCACTTAGAAAAGATATCAAAGAATACCTTCAGTGAATTAGGGCAATGCCGTTGGGGCTGAAACAGAGTTATGGTCACAGCTGCAGATTTAGAAGAATCTGGTGTTCTTTCTTCAAGAGTGCCATCCTACATTAAGACAGCAATTGTACAGCTTTTGGCATCTGTTTTTCCACACCATTTAACAGTTGTCTATGTAACCTATAGAGACATATGAGAATACAATGCCTACTTTAATAAATAAAATAAAGCATTTGAGAGCATATTTAAATGTCTGTGGGGTACTTTTATTAACGAATGCAAAAACCAAAGCAACTGAGTGATTGTGCGGTGCAGAGGAAGCTGACATGTGCAGTTACAGCCTCACAGTTCTTACCTGACAAATAGTGGCATCTAATCACTGGTTTTTCCTGCTGTTGCAAATAACAAACAGTAAGAATGTGGTTTTGGCCATGTTCTGATATGGGGCAGAAGTTTGCTTGTGCTAAATGCTTTTGAACACAAACAGTAGACATCAATCAAGTGAGCGTCAGCCCTACACTAACAATGAGACAGAATGAGGAGGTGGTGAAAAGCTAAAGCTTGGCTGTGACTTTAAAGAAATCTATGAGCTTCCCAGACCTGTGAAACCATTTGGAACAACTAACTGGCAATTAATTCATGGTTTCATGGGAGCACGTGTGTGACAGTCTCCACTGCCTGTGTTGATTGTCATAAATACTGACATGTTAGGACTGCCAGTATGAGTACATGTGTTATGAATACCAGAGTGCTGAGCAGTCTGATCTGCCTTCCGGTTACAAGCTCAGTCATAAGATTGGATGGTAGCTTTAAAGTTAAGGATCAAGAACAAGGACAGATAGTGGGCTAGAGATTGTGTCTGCCAGGTATGGGTGATAAAATGTTATCACCAGCCACTTAAAGGGGACACTCGGGTGCATATTACACAAGTAATTCAAAGCAAGGAATGCTGAAGAAGAGAAATACAAGTTGGATTTAAGATGGTAAAAGGAAAAGATTGCCAGTTTCTCAGAACTAGAGATTGAAAGGGGTGAGTTCATCAGAGATTATTGCAGATTATGACTAACGGGCCACATGAGCTGCAAAGAATGTGTTGTTCAAAGAGTTTGATGTGGAAGGAAGAAGAAAATAGCTGAAGTTGGGAAGATTTCACCAGAAATCTTGAGGACATAATAAAAAAAATTAGAGAGAACTAGAGAAAAATGGAAGCACTGAGTTCAAAGACCAACACTAAGTCTTAATGCTATTTTTTTTTTTGTTTTGTTTTTTGAGACAGGGTTTCTCTGTAGCTTTAGAGCCTGCCCTGGAACTAGCTCTTGTAGACCAGGCTGGCCTCAAACTCACAGAGCTCCATCTGCCTCTGCCCTCTGAGTGCTGGGATAAAAGGCATATGCCACCACTACCTGACAATGCTGTTTCTGAATATCTATTGAAGAGGCTAGTAATACATGAATGGCATGTCTACAAGTTGAAAGAAAAAGCTAACACCTATCAAATAAAAAGATGAGTAATGAGTTATACTGTTCTGCATAGCTAAAGGATGACTATAATTTGCAACCATACACACTTATAAAATGAAGAGGTGTAACATATAAATTCAAAGGTTTCCAACAAAGGAAGACTTAACTGCTTAAGGAGATGGAAATCTAATTTTTAAGTTATCATTACATGTTGTATACATATTTGAAATGATGACACTGTTCTACATATACTGGTTAGCTGTATCTACTATCTTGATGTAATCTAGAATCAACAGGGAAGAGGGCCTCAGTTGGGAAATTATCTAGACCAGTTTGGTCTTCAAGCATGTCTGTGAGGGATAGTCTTGAAAGGTGATTGAAGTTGGAAGACGTACCCTGAATGTGGATAGGACCATGAAATGGGCTGGATCCTAAACAGTCTGAGTACAGAAGGGTAGTCTAGCCTAACAAGCAACCTGAGTGCCTTTGTTTCTCTCTGCTTTTGACTGTAGATGTTGTGTGTCTTACTGCTTGAGTTCCTTACATTGATTTCCCTTAACTGATGGGCTGTAATCTAGTATTATAACTAAAATAAATCCTTTCTTCCCCTACATTGAATTTGGTTAGGGTTTTATCAAAGCAAAAAAGTGAAATTAGACCACCTCATAAATGCATCCAGTTCTTAAAATGTGAATTAAAAGAACACTTCTAACTTAAAATCCAATACATTTAAAATCTCCTTTAATAACTAAGGTAAATAATGAAAGAGACAATTCACTGCTAGATTTAAACTCAAAGAATAAAGGAAATTTTTTCAGGTTGAAGGAAAGCGGATCTCTGATGGATGCACAAAACTACAAAAGAAAAAAAAAGCAGAATGGGTGGAAGTGTGGGTGGTTCTAAATGTTTTGAACAATAGCAACCCTGCCAATTGAATAGGAAAATCTATGATAGCAATAGCACAAATCTGGGAGGAAAACGGGATTAATGGAGTTAAAGTTTTACGAATTGTCAACATACTTTGAGGGGGTAGTAAAATATTAATAGGAGACCCCCATCAAGAGATACATTGTCTCTAATGTAACCACTGGCAGAAAATTTTGAGAATGTGTACCCAAAAAGATAAAAATGAATATAAAGCAGATGATAAAAACAACACCCCCAAAGAAGGAAGGCTAGAGGGGATCAAAGGAACATAAGACAGGGCACACGAGCAGAAGCAAGTGACAGCAGAGCTGGTGGAACTACATATATATGCAATTGAAATACAGGGATGTGGATTAACATCATAAGCCCTGGATACTGTAATCAAGCTGTACCAGTTTATACCAGTTGAACAATCCCTGCCTGGATACACCATAGAGAATAAGTGACAATCTTTCCAGCTACTTTTCAATTCCCTATCAAACTCCACTCACTCCTTCCCTTAACTGGTACTGATGTGTGATTCCCCACTGTATGCTGTGAATACCATTGGTTAATAAAGAATCTGCTTTGGACCTACTGCAGTGTAGAATTCCAAGCAGATAGACAAAGAGAGAGTAGGTGGAGTCAAGAAGTCATGCAGCTGCTATAAGAGATTGATGCTGGAAACCAGAATGAAACTTACTGGTAGGCCCCAACCATGTGGCAATACACAGATTAACAGAAATGGGTTAATTTAAGATGTAAGAGCTATCTAGAAATATGCTTAAGCTATTGGCCAAACAGTATTGTAATTGATATAGTTTCTGTGTAATTATTTCGGGTCTGGATGGCCAGGAAATGAACAAGTAGCCTCCAACTACATGGTACTACTATGCTGAATTAGACTTTCTGTAATTTCCTTGCTTTTCTTCATAGGCTCACAGACTAAACTGTGTATTCCTAAATAAATATACTATTTGGTTGTTGAAATTTTAAAATGTTATATAAATGTAAACATGCTGTATGTTCATCTTCAATTTTTCTGTTCTGCCCAATATTATGTTGCTGATATTTATCTATATTTCTATAAGTACTTGAAATGCTGTACTCCCCTGGTATGCAGTAATCTATCATGCCGTTTCTTGTTCTTTGCCATTCTATGGTAGATAGATATTGGTAGAAGTTCAAATGTGTCTCTAGGCAGTGCATCCAGGGTGGAGTGACTGAGTTGCACTCAGAGCACAAGATCAACTTTCCCAGGAATGTTGTCTTGTCTTCTGAGGACTACACACTAGCCGTCATACACAGGTACACTAACTGCCCCTTATGCTCGACAACACCTACGCTTTGCAAATCTGTTATGAAAAACAGATCGTGGTTCAATTCTATGCATTTTGATAATGAGACTGAGCCTGTTTTTTAAGGTCTGTTCTATGCTGCAGAGGCTTCTGCTGGGAAATAACTCTGACCTTGAGGCTCCTGTCAACATTTTAGTGCCATTTTTTTCTTTTATTGGTTTGTGGGAGTTATTTTCATCAACAAATTTACAAAGAAACTTCATTTTTTTTTTAACAAAAACTGACATTGAAACCCCACCTTTTAATTTCATTTGTAGTTTTCAGCTTGATGTATGCATTGGTGGTGGGCCTCTAACAATGTATTTTGCATTCTGGAAATTCCCATATTTCTAGAAAGCGTGCAGGTTTTGGTTTTCCATGTTTCACTGTGTTGTATGCAAATGACGAAAATGTTCTAAAATTATTTTTGCAATTTTCATTTTCCGTGCTCTATTCCGCTAAACTGGGCATGTGTCTTAATCAATAGTGAGAATAGTGAGGACCAATGACTTTTCTTTTGTTCTAGATCTCAAATGGAAGGTGTTTCCACATTTCAAAACCTGAGATTTTAGACTTTAAACTGTTTTGACATGTACTTATTTTTATTTTACGTGTGGATACTTTACCTGCGTGTATATCTGTGCTCCACCTATGTACAGTGCTCACAGAAACCAGAGGGCATGGGATCCCCTGAAGAGTTATAGAGAGTTGTTAATCACCATGTTAGTGCTGAGAATTGAACCTGGGTACTCTAGAAGAGGAGTTACTGTTCTAAACAACTAAGCAATCTCACCGAACTCCTACTTCAGACCTGTAACATGTCAAGAAATTGTCTGTTTCCTATTTGCAAGGTGTTGTTGTAAATTTACAATAATTAAAAAATCTCAACCACATCAGAATAGCATGCTCTTTCCTTCATTATACTTACTTTATTGTTAACCATACTAAAACATTTTCTGATTTAATCGCATCATTGGCATTCTGAAGTGTAACCAATATTTAAAGAATAAGGGGCACCAGGGTTTTCCATCTAAAGTGTCATGAGCCATCCTCACTGATAGAAGGTTTATAAGACTATGGTACTTTAGGTAGGTGGTGGAACTTTGAAGAGAGATGAGGCCTACTATAAAGAAGCTGAACCATGAGGAAATGGTAGTTAGCTTGCAGTTGTTATGACAAAATACATCAACATATAAAATGTATTTGGGCTCCTGGTTTCAGTCCATTGTCACTTGGTCACATTTCTATGAGACTGTGGCAAGATAGAGCAATAGAGCACCATGGTGGTGACACACTGTATAGCAATATTGTTCATTTTATAATGGATAAGAAAAGGGGGGAGAGAGAGAGATGGAGAGAGATAGAAAGAGACAGATAGATATACAGAGAGAGAGAGAGAGAGAAAGAGAGAGAGAGAGAGAGAGAGAGAGAGAGAGATATGGCTAGAGAAGAAGACAGAGACAAATAAAGAAAGAGGTAGAGAGAGAGAGCTAAAGATATACAGATGGAGATACACAGGGGGAGTTAGAAAGAAAGACAGAGAGATAGAGAAGCTTATAAACAAAGAAACATGTCTCATGTTTCTAGTGGGTGAGGGGCCCAAGAATAAGAATATAGCAGATTTCATAAATGTGATATGAATTTTATTATACAGACTCAGAAAATATCAAGTAAGATTTTCAACATTTGGCCTTAAATGAGTCAAACACCCCATTCATTGTTCACAATTTCGACTTTTCATAAAACACTAGGACCTGAGTACCACTGAACCAGGGTGTAACATTTTATAATCAAAATGATGTCTTAAGTTATTTATAGGTTCCTCATTTCCATTTGAGTCCTCATCAACATGACCACTGAAGTCAGTATTTTTCTAAATACTTAGATATTCTCTAGGGAGACTTTATCTTTCTCTATAGATCTCCTTTTCCCACTCAGCTCTGCTTGTAGTAGCCTATGGTGCTATAGTAAAATGCTTGATTCTGAGAACTGTATAGATAAAGGTTTACCTTCCCCTTTCTCTGATGGTTTAATAGCATGGAGACTATATCTGCTCAGCTCAGGCTGATTTTGACTTTATTGTGTAGACAGTACCATATGAGATAAGGATATATGTGCTGTGTTTAGTTTTGTCAGGATGACACAAACTAATCACTTGGTAAGAAAGAACCTCAACTGAAGAATCACTCAAATTAGATTGGCCTGTCACCATGTTTTTAAAGTATTTTCTTACTTGTTTGTTGATGTGTGAAGATCTAGCCAACAGTGGGCAATCCTGTGCCTGGGCAGGTGCCCCTGAGCTATATAAGAAATGTAGTTGAGCAAACCAAGAAAGCAAATAAGTAGACTGTATTGGTCTTTGGTTTCTGCTTCAAGCTTCTGACTTGAGTTCAAGCCTTGGCTTTTCTTGAATGGTAGACTATAACCAGTAAACTACAATAATCTCTGTCCTCTCCAAAATGCTTTGGCCATGGCTCTTGTCACAACATAAAGAAAACTAGGGCAGTATGCAAAAATGAAATGCCACATGTGAAAATGGGAAGAAAGACAGTGATAAGAGCCTAGCTTCATTCTTTTATAACAATCTACTCTTACTGGAACCAATTGACCCCTGAAAGATGCAACGTACTCTGCAGAACTAGGATTAATCCTTTCCTGATGGCAATAATGACCCAATAACCTTCTAATACGATCTACCTGTTAATGGTTTCGCAACCTTTCAGTACTATTATATTTTAAAACTAAACCTAACGTTAGTGTTGGTGGACAAGTCCTACAACAAGCCACAGTAGTCACTTACTATAATGTAGAATTTTTCTAGAACATTCCTCTAACCATTAATTAGTTCCAAAATCTATATATTTATGTTTTTATTGAAAGTATGTACATCTATTAATTGTGTATGTAACGTGTGTATGTATGTATGTGTTCACATGTTTGTTGCCATTCATTTGTGTTTGCATGTGGAAGTGAGAAGTTGATGTGTTTCTCCCTTATAACTGGCTCCCTTACATGCTCAGTCAGAGTCTCTCACTTGAACCCATGGTCATTGACTAAATGACTCTAGACAGCCAGATTTCTTGGTCTCGTGCTGGAATTGCAGAAGGGTCACTATGCCTATGAAGCATATACACAGCACTGGAGGTCTAAACTCATATCCTCATTCTTGCACAGCAAGCATGCTACTCACTGAGCTATCTCCCCAGCCCTGTGCATATTGTTAAGTTGATGACCTGATCTTGGTGCTGGTACACTCCAGTTGAATGATAACAGATTACCATAAGCCAGGTGGCATAGAAGCAACAGTGATTTATTTCTTACAGTTCTGGAAGCTGCAAAGTACAAGCCCAAATTACCAAGGACTTCATTTCAAAATGTTGCCTCCTTTATCTTCACATGCAGAAGGGAAAGAGGGATTGCTGCAGTTTGAGTGTTTCTTCCTGCCAAAGCTTGTGATGAATTTTGATTCCCGTTAACCTTAACTGCAACCTTTAGGCAAATAGGCCATTGGGATCCGACCCTTATTAATGGGCTGTTTATTTTACTAGAGGGATTTTGTGGGTAGATTTCCTTCCACCTTCTCTCTTCTTGTTACATACCCTCTTTTCTCTTATCTCCCCTCTGTCTTCTTTCCTTCTCCTGTTGAGATGAAATGATGTGGGCAGAAGGTCTTTGGTAGGTACCCAGCTCTTGATAAATTGTTATTCCAAGCTTTCTGACCTATATGCCAATAAATTTCTACTAAACCACAAGAACTGAAGGAAGATCTCAAATTGATTCTAAGGAATATAATTAATTCAATAACACATGCAAATGAAGATGTGGAAGGCAGTCTATGAGTAGATACTAAAAGTATTTGGAGGGACAGGCTAGAAAAGAACCTGGATGGCCATAGTTGGAGCACCGATGAAGGTTCTGGTGAAGCTCAGAAGGAAAGAACTGCATGCAAAGCCACAATCAGAGTGCTTGGAGATTATAGACAGTAAAATCATTTAGGTGAGGTCTCTGATGAAAATGAGAAAATAGGCATTAGAACCTGGGAGAAGGTCATCCCTCTTCTAAAGTGGTAAGTCATTGACTGAATGGAGTGTGTGTCCCAGAGCTTCATAGAAGAAAGAATTGAAGAGTGATAACCTAGGATTTCTTGAAGAAAAATCTAAGCAACAAAGTGTTCAAAGTGATGCATGGCTTCTTTTAACTGTGTGTAATAAAATGCAAGAATGAAGAAGTGATTTAAATATAGATTTCATAATTAAAAGACAAGCAGAAAATGAAGACGTGGAGCCCTTCAGTATAGTCATGCAACAAATTAATAGGTGCTTAGGAGAGAAAACCAGGGGTTTTGTTAAGAGGCAGTCCAATAAGAAGATTAGTGTCTGTGGAAGGAAGTGGGGACTGCTCATGGAGACATTGGAAGAATGACCTTGACCGAGAAACATTTCAGAGATACTGAGCTTGCTTTTCTATTAAAAGCCCAAAACAGGACCCTGAGGGAAAAGCCAAAGGTTCTCACAGTCATTCTGTCCTCTACCTTCTCAATAGTTTACCCTTCAAATTTTGGCTCAACACTTCTCTCCACCCAACTATGACTCACATGTCCCAGATGCTGCCTGGTCCCTGCTCGGGAAGGTACACGCTGTGACTCTTGGAAACATCCATATGGCAGTGACCTTGCCAACGAGCATAGTTCAGGAAGAGCCTGTACCTACTTTCAAGGATATTCAGGACAACCTAGGAGTCCAACAAAAATCTGCTACAGTAGCTGAGGCTGGTAAACCTTTGGGTCAGACCCATCCACAGAACCTCAGGACTGGAACACTTTCTGTGTACAAGGACAGCCTGGGAGAAGTATGGGTCTGAGACTATAACCCAGTAGAGTGGCTGCATAGACTGATCCTGCCAAAGCTTTTGGGGCTGGGATTCTTGAAGCCCTGGGAACAGAGTGTATACAGAAGTAAGGTTGTGGAGTTAAGGATGAGTTCTCTGGAACATGATTTGGTGTTGTTTGATTTATTGGGTTTTAGGTTCCTCTTTGACCACCTTTTTAAATGTCTAAACCCAGATGCGACAATTTCACCCTCATTAACTAATCATTTGCCCAGAGTTCTATATCCTGATATCATACTCCTCCCTGGAGATGAGGATTGCAGTGTGTAGATTTGGAGGATTTCAACAGAACATTGCATGTCTTGATTCATTCTGCCATGAATCTGTGTTTTAGTCTTTAATATTACCTCGTGTATGTAGTCAGAGGTAGGAGGGAAGGAAACTATAAACAAGAGGTTTTTTCCCATTCCATAGCATATTGGCAAACTAGTGAGATTTTCAAACAAGTAACTTCTCTTTGAATACATCACCCATTGGTCTGACAAATATTCCTACCCTTGCTTCTCTTAGCTAAATCTTTAAATTTGACCTCCTTTCCTGGTGGGGCTGAATTTTCTTCAGTTATTTACCTTATTCATATTCTATTCCTTTTTTTACTACATTTATTATAATCAATTAATGCCTAGGTGGTTATTCATAGGTCACCTGTGTACTCTACTAAATTCTAAGTCCCTTGAGAATAGAGACTCTAATGGCTGCATTCCAGTTCTCATCACTAAGCCTCATATATGATGAACTCTAGAAAAAACCTTGACAACTGAACACTAAATGATCATGGGCAGAATATTCTTCCTAACCAGTTTAAAGGAAGGAAAGTCAGTCTATGCTCCCAGTGTTCAGGGAATATGCAATCTATGGACAAGATGACATAGTACTGGATGAAGGAATGAATGAGGTGCGAGGAATGACTTGAGAAAGTGAATTGATGGGTGGTGTGACTGGAGTCTGTTAAATTTGTAGAAACTCATTTAGGCATGCTTGCTCTCTCACACTCCAAATGTATGTAATATATTACATATATAATGCATATATATTTATTAAACTTCAATACATTTTACAGGAGAGAAGGACTAGGGAGACGTCCCAGTCAATAAAGCATTTTGTGGTCAACTGAATATATGAGTTTGGAACCATACCATGCAATTAAAAAACTAGGGTGAAATCATGTGCCTCTAATACTGTGGTGTCAGAGGCAGGAAGAGGTTTTTGTGATCAGCCAATAGAGGTGAGTTGGTGAGCCCTAGGTTTAGTGAGAAGTACTGTCTAAAAAACTGAGGTGGAAGCTGAGTGTGGCAGTGTTTTGCAGGAAGGATTCTGACCAGCCTGATCCCTGATCCTCAGTTATTTCCAAGTCAGTCAGGGCTACATAGTAAGATACACACACACACACACACACACACACACACACACACACACACACACCGGAAACAAAACAAAGAAACAATCCCCAGATAATGACAGAGGAAGATACTAGATACAGGCATCAGCCTCTCACCTTACAGGTGCATACTAATGCTCACACAGGAACATACACAGAGACAGTAACAATAATAATATTAACAATGTAAGAATAAGAAAATTAGGGAAAAATGTTATAGAATAAGAAACAGAAGAAATTGGTTTTAGTCTAAGTTTTTGCCCTTACGGAGTATATGAGTTTACTGAATTAGTTTTTGCTTTCTAAGTCTAATTGTATTTATGTATAACAAAGGAATAATGTCTACTTCATATGATAGTAATAAATAATTTAAGCCAATTTGTTTCTGGAGATTTCTCCTGGAATGTTAAATTACAAACCGACATGTGATGGACTTGGAGAGAGATAGGATCTCGAGGAGGCATGAAGAGTCTAGGATTGTGAAAATGATCAGGGATTTGCCTGGAAGAGTGTACTATCTCAAACAGAGCAGCCTCAGGAGGCAGGTGTCTGGTCAGCTCGGAGAGCACATCATGGGCCTAAATGAAACAATGGCCATGGACCATGAAAGACAGCAGATCAAGTGTCACATGCTTTGCAGCTGATGGTTCCGCGACTCGACAGCTACACTTCCAATGAGAAACTATCAAGTTGGCAATGTGTTCCTAGCTTTCAGAAACCGGTGACATTTGCTAACAAGACTGAACTTCTCCCAACTGAATATGTGATTCTGTTCATTGTTTCTTAAACATACATAAACACAGGAGAGGTTCAGAATATGCCATCCAGGCATATTGATTACTGGAAGCAAAGGAAATTGAAAGTCTGCCAACATAGGAAAAAAAAAAAACTCTTCACCTCCCCACCAAGTCTCACAAAATGAAGCACAAAACTCCCTTTTAGTGAGGAGAATTTTACATTTTTCATTAGGAGAGGTGCCTGTACTGGGAAGAGAGCTACCAGACAATCTAAGTCCTGTGAGACTTCAGCTGCACAAGAAAACCTCTATTCTCCATGGAATTTCTCCTTTATACTAACGTGTGACATTGGTGTGTCCCCCAAACCTCTAGACAGCTCCTTCTGAATCCTAAAAATCAGTTCACTTCATAATCACTGCATGTGCTATTTTAAGGATGTTACATCTCTGTTTATTACAACTTAAATATGCAAGCTGCATTTGTTCCAGTTGATGAGAAAGCTCAGTAAGCATTTCCTGAGTATCCCAGCTTGCCCAACTTCACTAACCAGTTATGAAATGACTTCTTCTGACCTTTATTTCCAAATGGAAGACATAAAACATGTGCTGCATGGACACCAGTGGTAGTTAGGGGGACAGTAGCTACTCCTACTGCAAAATGTTTGTCAGCCTCCCCAAAATACCCAAATAGTTACACGGGTTAATTAAGTCAGCATATTGCTAAATGACTACAAGCTGGAGTGATTATCATTGCCCCAAACATTTCCATTGAGCAATTGTGGGGGCCAGAGAACATCCGCTTTTATTTGTGTGGATCAATATGTAAATAAACAATAAACTAGCTGCAAATTGATTAGGAAGGGGAAAGGCACATAACCTTAGTACACACACATATATATTCATATATATATATACATGTGTATACATATATATATACACATATATGTATATATAGATGTGTGGATAGACAGCAAACACACATGCATATATACATACATACTTAGATCTATATATACATACATATACACAGATACATATATAGGTGTGTGTGTGTGTATGTGTGTGTGCTATCTTCGCAGGGAGTGTGTGGAAATTCTATAAAATTCTATAGGATCTGTGAATGGGCACTAAAAGAGTCAGTTTCCTATGGAAAAGTTTGCTCCAGCTCTGCTTATAAAGTTTAACTTTTAACTTGTTGTGTAACATGAGCTGGCTCTTCCTTGGTGGGCAAAGCAGCAACGGAACTGGAAGTTATCAGGTGTGTTCCCTTCTGTTTGCTCCAGTCACTGGGGTCATGGGAACTTGAGGGGAAAGCCCATCCCTACACTTGTTGCTATTGATGGTGCCACTCTCCAATCCAAAGTGACACTATTTGATGTATTACTTTCCTGAGACATGACATAAGTGTCCTCCCCAGCTCCCCTCCGCTGAATACAGAGTGGCAGATGCATTCTAAACTTCGAAGAAGGAAAGATCAAAGAAGGAATCCAGGCAAATACTACCAGCTCTCTGATCCTGATCGACCTGATCCTCATATGATCAAGGAAGAAAGTGCCTACATACCAGAGAGAAAACGTGATCTATGCTTCTCTCTCCAGAGATGGGGAGGGGAGCTGGTAAGCAGGAGTACGAAGTGGCTTGTCACATGAAGATACAGGAGAAACAATGCTGAGGACATTGGGAATAAAGCTAAAAATCATGGGCTTCATCTCCTTAGACCTTGGAAGCCTCTAGAAGTTTCCATTAAAAATCCAAGGAAGATACTTGGGTGAAGCAGAGACCCTACTGAAAACCACATGCCACTTGTCACTTATAGAGTCCCTTACTGTTACAGTTCACTTTAAATTCCTCAGGAAATGGCCAAGCTTCAGCACAGGCTACAGACCATTCCACCTTTCTAGATTCCTCTTGTGCCAGTTACTGTAATGCAACATGCACCATGTGACGCTGTTGTATAATGTTAAGATGTTACATTCATTTATGTGGTGGAACATTGCTTAATGATGCAAAGATGTGTTGCATTCTTCTATGTCCCATTCATTTAACACTGTGAAGCTGTGTTACTTTGCCTATCTAAAACACCTGATTGGACTAATAAAGAGTTGAACACCGAATAGCAAGGCGGGAGACAAAATAAGTGGTACTGGCAGGCAGAGAGAATAAATAGGAGAAAAAAAGGGGTTCAGAAAGCCAGAGAGGAAGAAGCAAGACAAACAAGGAGAGAGGACACCAGGGGGCAGCCACCTAGCTACATAGCCAGCCATGGGGAAAGGAGGAAAGAAAGGTATTCAGAACAGAGAAATGTAAAAGCCCAGAGGGAACAGGTAGATAGACAGATAATTTAAATTAAGAAAATCTGGCTAGAAATAAGCCAGGATAAAGCCAGTCATTCATAATAGAGAATAAGTCTCCATGTGTGATTTATCTGGGAGCTTGGTGACAGGTTCCAAAGGAGAAAAGAGTAAAGCAACCTGCAACACACCTCTACAATACTGTTTGTTGTTATTGTATCTTAAAACTCTCTTGCAGAAGTTTTTTTTTATATCATGAAACAAATTTATTTATTTATTTATTTATTTGTTAAAAGCAAAATTTACATTTACTCCCCTTGTCCCGGCCCTCCAGCTCCCCCACTACCCCACCGTCCTCCCCCTGCTTCCTTAAGATGGGGCAGGATACCCTGCCCTGTGGGGAGCCCCAGGGCCTTTCCTCCTCCGTCTCGGTCTAAGAAGATGTGCATCCATATAGAATAGGTTGCCAAATAGTCAATACATGCAGAAGAGATAGGTCCCAGTGCCATCATTTTTGGCCTCTCAGTCAGTCCCCGCTGGCAGTCACATTCATAGAGTCCAGTTAGGTCATTTGCTCATTCAGTCTTGGTCCAGCTGGATTTGATGAGCTCCCAATAGATCGAGCACACTGTCTCTGTTGGTGGGCCAGTCCCTCACAGTCCTGACTTCCTTGCTCATCTTCTCCCTCCTTCTGCTCTTCCACTGGACCTTGGTAGCTCGATCCCTTGTTCTGATGTGAATGTGGGTCTCTGGCTCTATCTCCATTCATCATGCAAAATTTCTATGGTGACGATTAGTATATTCAACAAAGTAACTATGGGACAAGTTCAATTCAGGCACCCACTCCTCTCCTGCCCAAGTACCTAGCTGGGACCTCCCTATGAATGCCTGGGATCCCCTCAAGAGACAAGTCCCTTGCAAATCTTAGAAAGACTCCCGTTTCTTATAGATATCTTTTAGATATCTTATTCCCTTCCCCAATAACCATCCTTCCTGCATCTCCACCCTCCCCCAACCCAGAAGTTTTAAGCCTTTGCACACTCATTGTCAATTTGGCAAAAGCAGATTCTGGGACCATCACGCAGGATTTGCTTTTTAATCAGTGTAGTTGTTTGATGATAGGACATAGATCTTGAGATCTTTGGTTTTTATGACGGCCCATAAAAACAGCCACTCATTTAATAAGATAGTGCAACAAGGCCCTGGGATGTGTGGTTAATGAATGTGGCAGGATTCTTTCCAAATCAGCAACTCTAAGCAGGAGACAAACAGCCAGGGTTTAAACAATGAAGAACTTTGCATGAAGAATTAATGAGGTGGAGAATTGCTGCTTTTAAGATGAAAAACCCTCATAACCACCCCCACAATCAAACAATTTCTATTCAAAATGGTCTTTCTGACTGAACGGTGAGAAATAGTCTTGCATATGATGTATTCAGATTTAAGGGCGCCCCACCTCCACCTCCCCCAGCTTCCCACCTCACACAGGAGTCTCACAGAAGCCAATTTCCAAAGAATGAAGATGTAGTATGCTTTCTGGAATTATCGACCACAGTGAAACCCAGTCAACCTCAAGCAATTTCTCATATTTAATGTCCATTTCTCAAGCCTTGGCCCTAGATACAAAGCAATACTTCCTTTTTATGCAATTTGCTTTTATCAGAATCTTGAAGAATGTTGTAAACAAGTCCCTAGCTCATTTTTTTTTTTTTTTACCAGTACTAACATTAAACATTTCATCCCGGACTGCTCTTAGCCAATGTGTAGGCACTGAGCCTTTTGTTCCCTAATTGTCGTTAATTATGGTTATTTTATACTTCCAAGATCTCAAAAGACAAAGTAAAGAGACAGCAGTAGTTTAAAGCTAAGCTGTTTCAGATGAAATACATAGTCTGGAAAATAAGTGGCCAGCTTCTCAGAAATAGATGAGCCCACAACAGCTCCAAGAGACCACTCTGGACAAACACACTCTTTGAGTGAAGAGAGAAAAAGAAAGAAAAGGGATCATAGAGTCATTTGATAACTTTTTTAGCATTTCTTTTTTAGTGTTTCAGGTAGATCTTCAACCACCAATATCATTTTTTTCTTCTGACTTCAAAGAGAAACCATACACGATAACATTGTTGGAATAGCATTTAGGTCTCACATCCTCTCCCTCTCTAATATTTAATTATGAATGTATATTATTTACATAAATTAACAGGAATCACTGATATTTTCACACTTGCATATATTAAGCTTCAATGATTATAACTTCCTAACTATCTTCTCCTGTTCCCTCCCCTTCTCCTTCCTTAATAGGCCCTCCTCTACTCTTGGGTTAGTATTCTTGTTTGCTTGATTGCTTGCTTGTTTCCACAGATGAGAGACAACCTTCAGCAGCTGGCTTGTTTGCCTAACGTGATGACCACCACATATATTTATTTCCCCACAAACAACATAATTTTATTCTTCTACATGACTGAAAAGAGCTCCTTGTTTTTAACGTATATCTCCTTTCTTTATCCACTCATCTGTTGGCCGGCACCCGGGCTAAGTCCATAACTTGGCCACATTAGGTACAGGTATGCAGACACTGATATTCTGAGGTAATTTAATTTCTCTGGGGTATAAACTAATTGAGACCATCTTTATTCTTTTTGTTGTTGTTGTTGTTGTTGTTTGTTTTTGCCTTTGAAACATCACCTTTTTAATGCTGGCTGATTCTGAATTCACCGCATAGCATGGTTGGCCTTAAAATCTTGATCCTTCTTATTCCACACCCTAAATGCTAAAGTTATAGGCATATGCCATCACACTTGGCTCTGAATTTGTCTTTTATTTTTAAAAAGCCTAATAAGGAATTTTTACCTAATATATAATATAGGAAATTAAGTTGATCACTAAGGCATTTGAATAAATTAACTATCAGTTTTCTGGAAATGCCACATTTTAGAAAAAAATAGCTCCTCATATCTAAATTAGATATTGCATCATATGCCCATCTTTCTCTTTGTAATCTTCATTCACTATAGCAAATCTGTATAATTAGAGAACCACTATTATAATATCCAAGTGTGCACACATGTATGTCAGCATGCTATGATGCACACCTCTTGGAGTCAGTCACACAGATTACAGTGCCTCTGGAGCATTCTAGTATGTCAAATGATAATTGTGTTTAACCGTGACCACGCCACATTGAGTTCAGACATGAATAAGAAATGCCCATAAAGGAAATCTATTGCTCTCATGAATAGGTAGGAGGTAGTAACAGAGACTGACACTGATTATTTTGAGTTTCAACTTACTAAATTTCTCAAATAGTTGCATGTTTATCTCAATTGTAGATAGTTCTTAGAGCATATGAGTCAATTGCTTTTTCTTCTTTTTACTTCTCTTCTATGTCTCCATCCAGTAATCCCTTTGAGAGTCCTGCATTCATATAATGTACAGCAGTCCAGCTAAATTGAACTGATGCTGTTAGTCTAGCCTAAAGACTGTTTGACAGCCATTGACTTGTAATAAGGATGATTAGTATATGACTTTAACAAAGACAGTGTATCTGTACAACCAAGTGTTTCCAGTGAACTGGTCCCTTAACATGCCTGCTTTGGCATGCTTCATATGGGAATTGAGTAGATGGCTACTGTTACTTGATATTTCATTATTTACTAGGAATGCTGTCATTTTAATAGCAAAGTACAACCATTTGATTTACACACCTAAGCAATAACTATGACTAGAGTTCCTAATTTTACTGGATGGACTGTAGAAGGAAGTCCTCTGAGGATCTGCTACATTCTTTTGAGTTGCTTCTTACACATAGTGGGACATTTTTGTACTACACATTCCTGACACCTTAATTGCCCCTGATTAAAATAAAGATCAGGACGATGAATTCATAGGGAGAGATATCTATTCTGGTCAGAGGCCTACAAAGCACCTTGATTTGAGGTTCCTGTTCAAGAAAATGCTGTGCAACCAGCCATATGAGTTATCTGAAGGAGACAGACAGCAGAGCCTGACAGGTCAGTTATATTAACAGAAGAAAATAAATACCAAAAAGGAAAAGGAGGAGGAGGAGAAGAACGGAAGGAAGAAAGAAAGAAAGAAAGAAAGAAAGAAAGAAAGAAAGAAAGAAAGAAAGAAAGAAAGAAAGGAGGAAATAAAGGAAGGAAGGAAGGAAGAGAAGAAGGCAAGAAATCATGAGGTAGTAACACCTTACATAAGAAGAAAGCATACAATCAAGGGGACAGCAAACCAAACCAGTGCCATCGAGGAAGAAACAGTGATGTAGAATTATAGACATGACAACATCAAAACATGGTACACTAAGCAATGGAGCAATGAAGGCTAATTTCAATGCATCGTGTTGAGCCACACCTCACACTGACACCCACAATGAGTTCTCTTGGATCTATAAACTAACTAACTAGGCTTAGCCAGGCAGTGGTGGCACATGCCTTTAATCCCAGCACTTGGGAGGCAGAAGCAGGCAGATCTTTTTTTGAGTTTGAGGCCAGCCTGGTCTACAAGAGCTAGTTCCAGGACAGGCTCTAGAGCTAGAGAAAAGCCCTGTCTCAGAAAAAAAAATCAAAAAACAAAACAAAACATAAAACAAACAAACAAAAACAAAAAAAAAACCCAAAAAATTCTAGTTAGGCTCCTAAGAAGTCTCCTCTTATTCCCTTTTAATAATTATGATGGATAACCTTCATTATCAAGTGCATTTTGAATCCCTACATAAACACATGGTTATGAAGGTGTTTCTAGAAATGTTTAACTGGAAACAGAAGATTCTACCCTGAATTGGTGCAGCACCATGCCTTGGGCTGATGTTCCACAGTGAAGAAAATGAGAAAATATGCTGGGCTCCAGCATTCATCTTTCTCATGATTGCAGATGTAATGTGGCCACCCACCTCATGTTCCTATTGCCATGCATTCTGTGCCGGCATGGACAAGACCACCATCAAACTGGGATCCCAAATGCACACTTCCTTCCTTAGGCTTTCTGGTGAGGTGTTTTGCCACAACTGCTAAAAATGTAGCTAGCACAGTAACTGCTTGTTGCCTGGGGAAGCAGGAGTGGGTCTTACTTTCTGACTGTCTTGAGTCTCAATAACTTCTGATGTCATATTCCTATCACACTTATCAAAGTGTGAGAGTCGCACATGTGTAACCTCTTAGTTAACACCATGTGTGGATTGTACTTCTCAGGCTCTCAGAGACCAAGTATGTTCACAGTTGGAGGCAGCCCTGCACTGATGTTCCGGCAAACGTCAGCTCATTAGTGCTTTTAGCTGTGTGTACATTTGCTTCTAACAACTCATTTTGTTTACAAGCTGAATTGCCATGTCTAGAATATTTCTCCCATCACCTCCATCCATATGACTGTGTTCATATTCTCTAAAGGACAGTGGCAAAGCAGATTGCCATTACCAGAGGTCATAACTGTCAGAACTGACCTGCCCTTGGGGTAATATTGCCTTGCTTTAACCATTAGTTGTGTGTAGCTAAATTTAGCAGAGACTGATTATAGCTGCAGTGAGTTTTCCTTTCAAGATGTAGCGGGTTGTTTATCCTTAAATTTAAAGCATCATTGCCTGATTATTCATGCGCGCAGTTTGATAGCAACGGAATAGCACTGCAGCATTAGCCAGCACTCAGCCCTGTGATTGGTATAAAAAGGCAGCAGGGTTGTGTTTTCCTGCCGGGGCAATGCCCAACAGTAATAAAAGAACTTAGCCTGATGGACAATCTGAAGGAGCTCTTAGGCAAATAAGTTGATTTTAACTGGTCTATTCTTTGTTTAAAGATTATCATTATTTATATTTGACATATTTATATTTGATATATTTTATTTATATATAATATATTTACATATATTATATCTATGAGTACTACTCTGTGCATGTATGTGTGTGAATGTATGTCATGTGTGTCTGGCTGTTCCAAACCAAATGAAGATATTGGATCCTCTAGAGCTAGAGTTACAGACAAGTGTGAACCCCTTGAATGAGTGCTGGTAACCAAATTGTTTCTCTGGAAAGGCAGCAAGGGATTTTAATCACTTAGCCATGTCTGCAGTCCCATTAGTTAGTCTAGGTTTTGATCCCTCTAGAAAGCAGACCAAGATCAACTACTCCTACTATCTAAGTGTGTTCTATTAACACAGTCCTTGTGTCACATTCAGAATCTGAACCTCTTACCTCTGTGTAAATGTTCGGCTTAGCAAGAGATTCAGTTGAGTGATGATATAAAATATGAGGGTATAATGATGCTGATTCTTTAAAATGTAATCCTCAAGGAGGCAGAACTGAAAGACAGGAAGGCCTCAGGAAGAATTAGAATAAATTATTCCTCGATTTTGGCTACTCAGCACTGAAAATCTTATTCTCAGAATTGCCTTTCTGTCCACAAGTCTAGAATGTTCTTCCTGTTGTTCTGGGTTATTTGGTGTGAAGAAAGTATGGTTCCTCCCCGAGAGGTTCTGGGAGATTCCCTGGACTCATTGCTTCTGGGTCCTTTACTAGAGGAGTGAAACTCCAGATATGGAGTCTAGCTGGGGTCCTCCATGAGGAAAGGAAAAAGGACGTCCACCTCTTTGGTCACTTACCCCAGCTCACCAAAGTGTAGCTTAATGGGGAGAGTTCCTTTAGAATCATTTATCAAGCAGAACACGATTCTGCATTAGCACACTGATGGGTATAAATTCATTTATGTATCAAGGATTCAATGAAGGAAACATTCAGCAACAAATATTTGGAAATAAAAAAAATACAGAAAAAAGTTAGTTTTGAAAGTACATATTTAGAATTAATTTGATGTTACCTTTCCATTTTAAGTGGTATTCCCAAGTGAAAATAGGATCTTTGGGGATTATTTTGCTTTCATGAGTGCAGAACACAGCAGAAAATACAATAGCAAGAAGACATTTAGAATTCATTATATTTTAGCTGCCTTTTTTTCCTCCATACTCCTGTATGTAATAATATGCAGTCTTAGAAAAGATTTATTTGTTATGTATTTCAGAGCAGACTCTATTCTATAGGGAATTTTATTTCTACTCAACCATATGAATGGCAGGCAACATTTATTGCTACAAAATAATCTGCGAGTCTTATATCAAAATTTTAAACTCCTTCCTCTCCAGACTTTAAAATTCTCCAGCTGGGAGCCAGACTCCTTGCTAGTGATTGCTCCCTTTTATACACCATCATTACAAAAAGATGATGATGATGATGAAGATGATGATAATGATGATGATTTGGAGAACACAAGGATGCCAACAAACTCCCAATGTTTATTTGTGGTCTGAGGTTTTCTGTCCTTCCCAGTTTCCCCAGTGGTTAAGTCCTAAAGAAATCACACAGAGGTCTACATTAACTATAAACTGATTGGCCTAGTAGCTCAGACTTTTTATTAACTCTTATAACTTGTATTAGCCTATCATTCATGTCTGTGTTAGCCACGTGGCTTGGTACCTTATTCAGCGAGGCAATCACATCTTGCTTCTTCTGTGGGTGGGTCACGATGGCAGACTAGGACTTCTTCTTACCAGAATTCACCTGTTCTCATTGATCCACCTCTACTTCCTGTCTGGTTGTCTCGCCTATACTTCCTGCCTGGCTACTGGTCAGTGTTTATTTAAAATATAATTGACAGAATACAGATCATTGTCCCACACCGTTGATCAATGTATTTGAACTGAACCTAACCTTGTTCTCCATCTCCCCAACTCTCTGTCTCCTTTCTCCTCAACTTGTATGCATGCATGCATATGTAATGTGTACATGTGTGTGTGTGTGTGTGTGTGTGTGTGCATTATGCAAGCTATGTGCTATGTGAGCACCAAACCATATCTGAAAATATGTAGCCAGGTATTCATAGTGAAAGGAAAGAAAACTTTTAACAAAAACAATGCTACCTTGATGCCAAACATAGGAACAGGTTACACATTCTGTCCTTCATGACATGTTCAACCATGTACTATATAGAAAGCAGTATTCCCCTGAGATGACACCACTAAAAACACTGCCATCTTGGTTTTTGTAGGTGCATTTTATAACCTTTAAATAGTGACAAAATTGCTTAGTGACATATTCCTCAGAAGGACCTGACTGCAGATAGTAAGCCAATTCTACCCATGAAAATATACCTTATCTGAGTAACCAAATGAAAGACTTCTGGGATAAACTGAAAGAAAGATGGCGGGGTGAGTCTTTCTCATTGCCTGAAGGAGATCCCTTTGCATTATTTTCTCCTCTTTCCTTGGGACTTCAGGGTAAAAAGGTGCTGGTTAAGCCAGGCCTGGACCTGTGGAAAGAGCACTGTACTACAACATGTCTCCAGAAAGTGAGCCTTCCCTGGGAATTTCCGGGACAAAGGCTTGAGCCCATAGATATTCTTCAACAAAAGCAAGACAGAAAATTTCTGCCTACTTTTAAAATATTTTATTTACTCTCTTCAAATTTTATAGATGATGTGCTTTAATCTTATCTACACCCACTGCCCTCCAGATCCCCCCCGGGATTCTCCCAACCCATGGCCCTCCCAACTTCATGTCTTCTTTTCTTAAGAAGCCTGATATTTTTGACCTGATTTTCTTCATTCTTGAGAATTTTACACCTGTATACAATGAAATATGATTATATCTACTCCCCATTTCTCCCCCCAACTCCTCTTGAATGAATTCCCCCACCATGGGCCTCTCCTAACAAGATGTCTTCTTTTTTCTCTTTGAAAACCAACTAAGTCCTTGTTAGTACTGATCACATGATCATGTATGTGGGACCATCCACTGGAGCATGCGAAACCTACCAGTAAGTGGCCACCCTCTTATAAAAGATGAATATCCCTCCACCAACAGCTGTTGCCTGCCAGTGTCTTCTCAGTAAGGGTTAGGTCTAGGGATTAGTAGTTTACTGTGCCTCATCCCTTAACACAGACTTCTGTTTTGATTGCTCTTGTTAACCTGGATAGTAGACAATGACTCTCCACTATAGACTTCTCAGTAGAAGACAAAACGCCCTTGAGCTCTTCCCCTTCTGGTTGAAGCACAGACTCAGAGCTTTGTTTTTAACTCCAAGTTTAGCATTTAAAAAAAATCCTATGAGACTGATGGGGCCCAGCTATGTTGTGGTTTGAGTGAAAATGTCCCATACGGGTTCAAATAATAGCGTATTTAGTTCCCTGTTGGTAAACCTGTTTCAGGAGGTTTAGAAGGGGTGGTCTTGCTAGAGAAATGAAATATGATTATATCTACTCCCACTGGGGATGGGCTTTGAAAGTTAAAAAGCCTTCTCTGCTTCCAGTTTGTTCTTGCTGCTTCATTGTTGTGGCATATTAGTTCTTAGCACTGTACATTGAACACAACTGTGTTGTCTTCCAAGTGTCAGCACTATTGCAATAGAATTTTGTGGAGAAGCAAGAAAGAAGGGAAGAGCATGAGGTAAACCTAGAAAGATAAATTACAAATATAATGAACACGTGTTCATTCATGTTCTTATGTTCCAAATTCAAATGAGGAGCTGAGGAGATGGCTCAGCAGTTAAAAAAAAAAAAACAAAAAAAAAAACAAAAAAAACTTGCTGCTCTTCTAAAAGACTAAAGTTTGTAGTAGGAGGGGTGGGTGTGTCCCTGCCGAGGAGCGGGGCCGTTTTCTCGGTGCCCTGCTCCCAGCCACCAGCTAGCTTATGCCTGAAATAACCACATGAAAACTGTATTCATTTAAACTCTGCCTGGCCCATTATCGTTAGCCTCTTCTGGGCTAACCCTGACATCTTAAACTAACCCATTCCTAATAGTCCCTGTGTTACCACGAGGTGGTGACTTATCGGAAGATTCTAACCTACATCCATCTCGGGCTGGAGCATCATGGTGTCTTCCCTTCTCCCTCACTGCCTTCCATTCTGTTTACTCTGCCCTCCTAAGGGCTGTGTCCTATCTTACAGGCCAGGCAGTCCTTTATTCAACCAATGAGAGTAACCCAAAATACAGAAGAACCCTCCTACATCAAAAGTTCTGTTCCCAGCACACACGTTGGACAGCTCAGGACTATATGCAACCCCAGCTCCAGAGGTTCCAACACCCTCTTCTGGCTGCTTGGACCTACATGAATAAAGATATATATAATATATATATATATGCATCTAATTATAAGTAGCAACCAAATACCTTTACACAAATGACAAAAAGTGAACACTGTGCTATGAATGAACCATAACTTAGTAGTGAATCAGTTCCTTATTAATAGACACTTAAATT
>JAQHUG010000117.1:2154009-2166966 GCA_028555095.1 Dicrostonyx torquatus | reverse complement strand
GAGAATATAGCTTTGGGTTTGGTATGACCGGATAAATGTGTTAATGTCTAGTCATTATTATAATCACTGAAGTCTTACGAAGTCTTAACTCATCCTCTGGTTGTAGGCAGTGGTTGTAATAATCGTGAAGTGTTTCTGCAACCCCAAGCAAGGCACAGAGAAGTTTCAGAACCTTCACCATGGAGATGTTATAACAGAAACAGCTCTGCTCCAGATTTCCGTGGGGCAAATTCACAAGATTCACATGACAGAGCTTGGTTATAGCCTAACTGAAAACTATGTTTAACATTCTTATTTAAGGCACGAACTCAAAAATACGGTCTCAGCTTTTACAGAAGTAAATGGTTGGAAAGGTGTTCTTGATTATCCATTAATTTGGAAGTAAAGAATATTGGTGATCAAAGATAGAGATGGTGAAATGGTGTTCTCCACACACTTTTACAAATAGAATTGCATTATGTGGGGCTATCTAGAAGAGTAGAATCGGTAGAATATATGAATATATATGCTTGTACCTCTTGAAGCTGGATCGTCCTAAAATGGCTGCTTGTACACTGGGAAGCCTGAGAACCTGGAAGCTGATGAACTCAAGAAACTACAAATGTCAGAACAACAGGAATCAATGGTCTCCTACTGGTCCAGGGATGAAGGCCTAGGAACACCCTTGAGAACCACGAGGGTGAGTGCTGACAGGCAGAAGAAGCTGGAGTTGGAATCCCACAGGCAATGGCAGTTGTGATAGATGTACCTGATGAAGAAGTTTGGGCCCTGTGTGTACTGGCAGGCTGCCTCCTCCCTCTGCTTCTGACTCCCAGCCCACTGGCTTGCTGCCCCCCTAAGAGCAGGTCTGACTCTCACAGTCATACACAAATGTGTCTTACTCGTCTCTTCCATGTCTGTCAATCCAAACTGGCAATCAAAACGAGCCATTACTGGCTCAAGAGGAACCAATTTCCTATCTCATTTTCAAGTGGCCCTTCAACTAAACTATCTCACAAATGTATCTCTCATCTTTTCAAATTATGCCCAGAACAAAAGGTTTGGTAATTTTTCTTAATGTCAAAGTCTAGAGAGAAAAAACTGACCAGAACCGTCTTTTGGCAATTATAAATATGCATTTTCTTCTGTTTGGGTTTTTTTCTCCTCCTTTGTGAAAATGAAAAATTACTGATTATTATCTATGCGTCCTACTCCAGAAAAAATAATTAATTGTATCTTACTTATCATTTTCTTATGAAAATATCACTTCCTTTAATATTTTCCCCAAATTTCTATTAAGGTTATTCAGCTAGGAAAGAATGACAGAATTAGGACCAATTATAATAATAGGACATGAGGTGGGCTAATCACAGCAAAGCAAAAATGAATAATAAGTAGAGGCTGGTGCATGCCCTCCTTGGGAAATTCAGTATCCAGACTTCCTAATTACCCTGGGTACCAACACTTGATAAAATACAGCACTTAAGGCCAGAAGATACTTCATGGTAACTACATATTATGATTTGATGCACAGTATATTTTAGAGTTTAAAAGTAAGAATTAATGATGAGTGGAAAATGCCTAGCTTTCTGTTTTGATATTTAATTGCCACTTTATGTTGACAAAAATTCTCTGTGTGTGGAAATATGGCTAGAATATAATCGCAAAATTATAAAATTTAAAATCCTGGCATAAATGTAATTTATTATTAGATGATCTAACTCCAGATGCCTGCCTTTGCACACGGAGAACCTAAAACTAACCTGTTTGTCTACTTCCCCAGGTTGCTGATGACCATGAAGAGAGAAGAACCTGCCCTGCCCTTTAGCCCTAGGCTTATTTCACATTATAAAGTTATTGAAGCAAAAGCCTTCAGTGAGAGTGTTTAAAGGGCACTTAGCTCTGCAAGTCTTGCTTTTGCTGAATTTAAAAAAAAAAATAGGGAACGGAACTCGGTAAAGGAAAATGGATTTACTTTGTTTTTCTCCACCTTCCAAATAGCAGTGTTCTAATTTTACAGAAAAATGAAATCAAAAGCCAAGGGAAATGAATGACTTCATTTATCACCAAGGTAATATGATGGAAGTGTGTTGGGATCTTCTTGGGAGGTTGGACCATCATTCGACTGGTTCTCTGGACCAACACTTGTTCAGTGTTTCCCTTTCCCTGATACAAGGTTCCTGAGGAAGGTTTAGTTTGGGGTCTATTGTTTTGGGGTCCTTGCTTTAACACTCTGTGAATCAAGGGAAGGTTCTCACTAGAGTATGTCCAAACCCTCCAGGACATTGTCCTAGGATCACAGTGACAATGATGAGGCACAGATTTTACATACTTTTGTTTATATTTTCACCCCATTATTTAGCATGACTATTTAATAGGGGTCATTAGCATCCAGTGTGCATATGCATATCGCACCCACCATACTTCTAGACATTTCCAATCCTCTGTTCTGCTTGAGTGTAAGTGAAGCTTGGGTATGAATTTAGTCTTTCTTTCCTCTTTCCTACAGTAGGTAACCCAGAGCTTCTCTGGACTGGTGTCATGATGTCGTTGACTGCCAATAGCCTTCAATTTCCCCCATAAATAGGCCAAATCAGAGAAGTGACCCATATACAGGTTGAATTTGGGGTTCTTGTAAATAATCAGAAGTCCTGTGTTGAAACACATGTGCTGCAAATAGCAAGCCTTGTTCTAAATGTGCACTGAGCTCCTTTATCCCCCAACAGAAGAGTCTCTAAGTACATCTCTCTTGTCACATGGCGATTTTCTTTTGACAGAGTCCATTGTTTCAGGTGGAAGTGTATTCTGTTAAGAGTATAACATAGACCCCTGAGAGGGAGACAATTTTTCATATTGAAGTATTCAAGACAAACACACTTTGCTGCTTCTTCCCAGGTACTAGCAAATCTTTCTTTTCCTTCCTCTCTGAAGAATTAAGTATTTACAGGCCTGATGCATGAGTTAAAAGTGTCAGAGAAAATAACACTCTTTTCAGATAAGTAGGGTAAGACTCATGGGTGGACTGAGTGGTAGACACTTGTATTGATTAATGACCTGTTTGGAACAGGTCTGTACTTCTATCTCTTCCCTCAAAGAAACCCAGAGTTTTTAAATGCGATCTTAGCTGTCTCTCGGGGATGGGATAAATGAAGAAGGCTTGTTGCAGCTATCTCGTCATCAACCCAATTTTCAACCACGTCAGTAATTTCGATATAAACTGGTCTGCCCTTTCGTGCTACTCCAAAGTGTGCTGGGGGCGGGGTGACTCATCAGTAAAGTGTTCATCTCTGTTCCCTGCTTTAAAAGCACACTTGTGAATGAGGACTTTAGGAGACACAGGAGAATCGGGTAGCTGTATTTCTCATTATCACCTTCATCCCAAGGATATTTTGTTGGAGAAAGTTGGTGTTTGGGAAGCATGAACTAAAGAGTGTGACCTAATGCAATGCCTCTGTATAATTTCAGCACGGGATAGAGAAAGGTATAATTTTTCATCCATTAGACAGAACTTTATTTGAAACCATGATTATAAGGTAGCTGGCTCTAAGACCTCCTCATTTCTTGGCATTCCCCCTGTGACTGCTGCTTCTAAGAGACATCTGGAATCATGTCTTTGCACTTCAAAGTCAGGTTTTGATGGACAGAAGGTAACTGTCTATCTCTGATGTGCAAAGATGGAACTTAACCCTTTATAAACCTCTCTCTTTCCCTTGCTTCCTTACATGCCTACATGCACGCACACAGATGAGGAAGGGGGCAAGATGCATGATGCCTAAAGCAGCACATAACAAGTTTTCTTTAATATAAGAAAATAATTTACATGGCATTTAAATCCATTCATTCTAATTACATTGTTTTACAAATTTTTGTGCATTTCTTTTCTAGAAAACTAAACTAAAGTAAATAGAAGTATATATCCCAAATAACCTTGACTCATTAAGGTTATTTCCTTCTTCTTCCTTATTTATATTCAGAGTAGTCTACTTACAAGTTGAAGAAAAGAGACAAAAGGATTTTGACCACCAAAATGAACTTAAATAGGAATTAAATGTATATTGCTGAAAATGTTTCTTATTGAAAAAAAAATGCTCCAAGTCCAGGCTAGCCTGGGTGCAGGATCTAGAAGTCCAGGCTAGCCTAGGTGCAAGATCTAGAAGGAAATTTCTTTTTTCAGCAATGCTTACTAAGCACTACCTCCTCCTGCCAGTCTGGGTGGCTTAGGTAGTAGACTGAGAAACCAGCATCAGAAACTACCTCAGCTGATTTCTTCAGGAGCTGGGCAGCATCTTCACCTCTTAATGCAGAACACCTTTGAATGGTCAGAAGTGTGCAGATTGCCTGTTACTCAGGATGCTGTAAGTTAAGTGGAGCTACCTGTGCTTTAACAGAAGAGAGAACAGCTGGACAGCCCAGCTTCAGGCAAGCCTCTGTGTCAGTTACTTGTGTGTTCCTGTGACCAGACTGTGTCAGAAACCATGCAGGGGAAAGAGTGGTATTATGACTCACTCTTTCAGAGAAATCTCAGCTGTTCATCACGGGTAAAGAATGGCAGTGGGGACATATAATGGGAAGGACTTATACTTTAGTAGACCTGGATGCAAAAAAACATGAGACCCAGGAATGGATACCATCCCTACAGCTCTCCTGTAGTGGCCTGCTTCTGGCATTCAGGCTTAACCTCCTCAAGATGTCACAGTTTTCGAAATAAAGCCACAATCTAGGATAGAACATTCAAAGGATAAGCCTATAGGATACACATTTCAGATTTAAGACAACAGTTTGCCCACACTGGGGTAGGTCTATGCACAATCAAATGGGCAGGGAGACCTTCCCCTTCCTAATGTTACCAGACATCAATGTCAGGAACTCAGAGAAGCCACTGATGGTTTAGGGTACAGATGGTGAGGTAAATGTTTTCGAGCTATTGAGGACAGCCCTGCAGATGTTGCAATGAATGCACAGACACATGGCATGCATGGAGTCAGTAGCTGAAGTGTGTCTAGATAGATCACCCCAACTCTATGAGTTCGAATGCTAGAAATTAATCAGTTACACATCTTCCATTTTCTCAGCTGAGATGGTGAGGCAGGTAACACCCAGTTTTCAATTTCAGAGTCATAAAAATTGTGTGAGTGTTATGAAATGACGTACAACAAAAGGACCTGGTGTCTGCTTCCTGTTGCTTCTCGTTGCTATCTGACTTCAGTAGTGCTGACTGCTTATATGGCCTAACCTACTCTGGTGTGAGAGGTCTTTATGTCTATGTGTTGATTTTATTGGTTAATGAATAAAGAAAACTGGCTTGGCCTATAGCATAGGAGGAAGAAGGTGGAGTTAGAGAGAAGTAATGGAGCTGCTGGAGACAGATGCTGGAAACTTTAGCCAGTAAGCCACAGCCACATGGCAATACACAGATTACTAGAAATGGGTTAAATTAATATGTAAGAGTTAGCCAATAAGAAATTAATATGTAAGAATTAGCCAATAAGAAGCTAGAGCTAATGGGTCAAGCAGTGATTTAATTAATACAGTTTCTGTGTGATTATTTTGGATCTAAGCTAGCCAGGTGGCCAGGAATGAACAAGGGGCTCCTTGCAACACTACACCTTTATTATTGTCATCAGGGTAAATGTAGGTCTATATTTCTCACTTGCTAATCAGTTATATCGCTATTTTTTTGAGAATTCAGAGGGCATGTAGCAGTTGATGATTCTGTAAGCAGGCCAGAGGAGGAGCCCTGATAGGCTTGGGTTCCATGGACAGTCTGCTTTCCAGTTCAGTTTTCTAGTGAGAATACTATACTTATTTGTAGAGGAATAAAACTATTTAAAAGCATATAAAACCATACCCAGAATGTAGTATCTAAAATACAGAATAAGAGGAACTTACCACTAGGCTATAGAAGATGCTGAACTTGGGAAAGAGAATAGAAGTGATGGGTTAGAAAATGCAGACTTTGGACTGAGGGCAGAATGTTGCTAGACAGTGTTGGAGCAGATGGTGAATGACTAGTTCAGAAAGCTGAATGGATGATGATGATGACAGCTCACCACTGTGTGCAAACTCTGTGGTCCCAGCTTCTCCTATCAAGGCTTAGCACTTGTTTCTCATGGTTGGAGACTAGCTTGGGGTAGAAGAATACGGCGGAAAGAGCATCCTAAGACCCTGAGGCTTCTGCTCTTATCCTCTGGCTACTCTGAGACCAGTACACCAAAAAGCCCAGAGTGGCCACACAGCCCAGCGACCCTATCTGAAGAGACACTAATTGACAAAGACGTGAAAAGGTCCATCACCCGGCTGCCTGGTGATGGCAATGGATGATCCTTCAAAGCCGCAAGTCACCAAGACGTGGGCAAGCAACAGCAGCCATTTTAGACAGCTGTGTTTGGGGATGCGCTAGGCTATGAGAGAAAACTGAGGCTTGGCCTCGGATTTCACGTGACTTCAGAACATTACCTTTTGTTTGTCGCTAGGTATAGCTGTGGATTCACCAATAGGCAGGTGGCAGTCACAATTAAGAGAGAAAATAGCAACTGAGTGGGTAGAACCCCTGGGCCTGCCCCTGCTGGAACACTTCCTCCCCCAGAAATAGCAGCGTAATTGGCAGCAGCAGTTTCCCCGAAGAAGACAGGCTATTTCTTTCCACTTACTGAACAGATATATTTAGCGGCAGTCCCATTTGGTTCCTTATCTGTAATTGGTAATTAATATAAAGACGAGTGTGCGAGCTGCTCCCTGATTCCAGGTTTTCTTTTGTGGAAGGTTGAGCACCATGGGAATGATATTGTTTGCGTTTCAGGTCTGTAAAGTCCAAATGCGCCATCTTGAATAAAAGAGCATGAGATGGTTACTATACCCACTAATGAGTCAGGAGGCACAGCAGGGGTGATGTCAGATTAAATGACCTGTGAGTCTAGAACCAAAAGGTCCCTAGTAGTTCTGTTTGAGGTTAATATGGAACTAGCCAGAGAAAAGCAAATATCCACAGGGGCAAGACTAGGAAGGTTAGAAGCTTTGACCCTTTCAGTGAACAGCGTGAAAGATGGCATCACTGAACTTGGAGCTCTTGTGTTGTCTGAAATGAGTGCTCACTCCCAGGACCCCTTATTTTTCAGGTTATGCTGAAATGTTTTACGATTACACTAAGTAATTGAGTTACTAATGATACCTAATAGTATGAGGAGAATATAAAGTCTTAGGAGGACTTCACATGTGACTGAATTAGACAAGTTTGTGACTCAGATAATTACTGTCTTAATGAGATTCACTGTACTGACTTCAGGTAGAGCCATCATGGGTACCAGTTGTCAGCCATAGTCACAGTGCTGGGCCTGACTTGACTAAGAAGAAGTTAACTAATGAGAGCCTTAAAAGTTCTGGCCTTGGCCGGGCGGTGGTGGTGCACGCCTTTAATCACAGCACTTGGGAGGCAGAGGCAGGTGGATCTCTGTGAGTTCGAGACCAGCCTGGTCTACAAGAGCTAGTTCCAGGACAGGCTTCAAAGCCACAGAGAAATCCTGTCTCGAAAAACCAAAAAAAAAAAAAAAAGTTCTGGTTTTGAAGACTCCCATAGAGGGTTCAATTAAAGACACCATGAATAGTTAAAAGGGGGGGCTAAAAATCAGAGAGTAAAGAAGTCTACTCACAATGGGAACTTTCCGTGTCTCTTTATTCTTCTCTCTCCAACCTATCATTTCTCATTGTTCAATCCATTACTTGTTGCCCTTGCTCTTAGTTCTACACTGTTCCTTAGTTCTACATCATTCTCATTTTTACCGGTTACAAATGTTTCCAGTCCGTATATACCCTTAAAACCAGCAATTCCCCAGCCCTAGCAGGATCCAGGTCTGGAATTCTTATGCCTCAGGGGAAAAAGGACTCCTTACAGGGAGTACAAAGCCCTTCTTCAAATATGAGGAGGGTAGAGTAGAACTTTTTGCTGCTGCTCAAAGGCTGAGATAATTAGTTAAAAACAGCATTGCAGTTAAACTCTCACCCATCAGAAAAACCTTTTATTATCTTTTGACTAAAATGGATCTTTAAAAAATTGTGATATGACAAATTGTATGTTTATTGTTAATTTCCACTCTAAAATTATGGTATTGAATGTTTAACATTTGTAACTACTTTTGTTCACCATAAGATGTTTTTTTAAAAAAAAAAAACTTGACATTTTCTGGTCCAGGTGGTTAGCAAACGGCTAAAAAGTTTATTTCTAGCATACTGCTCTTTTTCCCTCTCCCAGAAAGCATAGAAGATACCAGGTAAGCAAGCAACCCACGTAAACAGTCAGGGAGAAGCTGATGGCTCTTGGTCAGATAGCACATACACCAGACACTGCCGTTTCTATGCACCTAGGTCTGGAGTTAGACTTACTGCTCTAAGCGGAGAAGAGATCCAGGCCTCTAAATTATTAGTTCTGGGCTATGCTGTTATCAGCTGTTCTGGTCATGGGGCAAAACCAGAGCAGCAGCTTGGGCAGGTAGTAATTCTACGTCCTTGGAGATCTGTGAATATCTTAGATGTAATGCTCTATGCCTGGACACTATGTGCTGACCAAATGCTTGCTGATAAAGATAAATGCAGGGAGGCAGATCTCTGTGTTTACCTAGGGGAGAATAACAAGGCCCGGCAGTGGGAAACTGTTTTGAACTAGAATTAATTTCCAAATACGTAACAGAAAGGGAAGTCAGCTACAGGGAAGACTCTACAGCAAAGGACAGCCACTTTATTCACAGAACAATAACACCAAAAAGCCTTGCCTTTTGGTTTAGCCTTTATCAAATCCCTTGGTTCTGCTAAGTCCTTGGTGAACAGATGGCTGAGCAATTACTGTACAATGTTGCAGCTTCTAGCAGTTAACCTTTATCTGCTACTGTATTGTTTACTTTTCTAACTCTGTGACCAAAACACCTGCGGAAACAACTTATGGTAAGAGGATTTGTTTTAACTCACAGTTTCAAAGAATTTAGTTCACATTTGGGTCCATTCGCTGATTCCAAGCTATAGCATAACACCATGGTAGCTTCAGTATGTTGTGGGGTGGTGATGGGGGAACTTCCTCACTTCATGAAGACAGAAAGGAGAATGGGAAGAAAAGACAGAATGAAAGACAGCAAGAGAGAGAGAGAGAGAGAGAGAGGGGGGGGGGGGAGGCAGACAGACAGATGAACAGAGACAGAGAGACAGAGACCAAAAGGACAGAGATACAAGAAAGGGTAGGGGATGAAACACTGAGGACTTAAACCCCAAGATGTCTGCTTTTCCTAGTTAAGTCTTCCCTCCTAAAGTTCAGAGAACCTCCCACTATCTGTGGATAAAGTGTTCATCACAGGTGCCTGTAAGGACATTCATATTCAAACCACAAAGGCTGGATTATGAGGGGTTCTGGAAGGTGCAGGTCCTAAGAAAATGTAACTAAGGCAATAGACTGGGACTCTGGGGGAATCAGGCTCAATGACTGTTTCCCCACCAGTGTGTAATCATTTCAAAATCCTAACAAGTTGTGGAGCTTATTATAAATAAGGTGATTATCAGCCCTGAAGCAAAGAGAGTAAATCCACAAGGTATTATATATGTATTTTTTAGTGTTTTATTTTTATACTTTATTGAAAATTAAAAAAAGATTAATGCAAAATGTTGCTGCTGTCTAATACAGCAGCTCTTGCTGTTCTTCTCAGATGGATCCTCTAGTGTCCAGCATTGTCTCCACGGCAACTACTTATGTTTCTATAAATCTCAGATTGCAAGGAGATGGGGGGGGAGCAAGAGTTAAAGGCAAAATTTTACAAGCTAAGATTTTCTTTTAAATGTAAAACAGTTTATAATACAAACCCAGATCCTTTGCTTCCTAATGTGTAGTCAATCCTGCATGTGTGTGCTCAGATTTTATTACCTTTACACAGCGGGGACGTGTAGCTTCATCACACAGTAGCTCACTGGTCACTCTGCAGCCAGCACTTTGCTGGCTACCGGCGATTTGAGAAAATAAAACCTGAGCTCCCAAAGATATAATTCCATGAAGAAATACTGGGTTTGCTAAAGAGAAAGCTGAACCCAAGCCTATAAAGCAGAGTGGACAGATGTGAACAGATGTGTGCACTGAGAAACAGTGGTGTGGTGTAGGAGGTCCTTCTGCATTTTTGTTGCTCTCATTGGTTAAATAAAGAAACTGCCTTGACCTTTTGATTGCGCAGAAATCAGGTAGGCAGAGTAGACAGGATGGAATGCTGGGAAGAAGGCAGTGTGGCAGATGCCATGAGTCTCTGGCCTGAGACGGACGCAGGTTAGAATCTTCTCGGTAAGCCACATCCTCTTGGTAAACACAGATTAATAGAAATGGGTTAACCAAGATGTGAGAGTTAGCCAATAAGAGGCTAGAGCTAATGGGCCAGACAGTGTTGGGCTAGGCAGTGTTTAAATGGATACAGTTTCTGTGTAATTATTTCGGGGGTTAAGCTAGCCTGGTGCCAGGAACGCAGCCCTTGCCTCATACTACAGAGTGGCACTGGCCCACCATATTACATGGCAGATAAGCTGAGGAAGGTAGAAACACTAGAACTACGTGTCACTGAAGCTACCTTTGTGGACCTAGGACCTCTGGGTTAACTGAACCCACAAGACACAGCCAGGAACATTCCCCCCATGCTTCCTGGCAGTTGGTCAAAAACTGTTTTCATTTCAGTATTGAGTATATTTCCTAATAACCTGAATTTCTTCTTATTCCACTTTGCCTAGCACTCACTACAGAGCAGAGTACGTCCTTACATCTGCCTCTGACATGCTTGTCTCCTTTCAGGGTGTGGCCTTCTTTATCAAGCTCTTATTGAATTCACTCCTGAATACATTGTTGACCTTGAAGTGCCTTCTGATAAAGGTTTCTTCATTTTTTTTTCATCCCAAAACTGTCTATCACAGAGCACAAACAACATTTATGGTATAGCTTGTCACTCACTTTTTAAAACAATTTTTACTCTTGTTTCTTTAATCAAACAAGATGTCAAAGCAGCGATGTGAAGCTGCAAGTTTGTTGCAAATATGCTGTCTCTAGCAGGAGAAAATCATATTGCCCCCTCCCTTGTTAGGTTCAGGGACTGTCTAGTATCCTACTGGACAGTTTACATGCAATTATCCTGACTTAGATTAAGGAAAAATAACTCTGAATGGAACAAGTAAACATTAGCTCAGTTGCTGGTGGTGGAGCCAAGAGAAACCTTAACTATAGACCTATTAAATGGATTTTCCCCGATTCACAAAAAACGTGGAAGTTCCCCCAAGTAGACTACCTGGTGTCAGTAGGAGATCTGAAGGAGCCAATGACTGTTTTCATAGATGATGTGTCTAAAACTTGTGGTCCAATCTACCTTCTCTCAGTTGGAGCTTCCCTGGTCTTTATTCTCTGACTCATGGATGCATTCCTGGCCCAGCCATATGCTATACCACTAGTGTAGACATTGGGCAGTAGTAGTCCCCAGCACTGTGCCATTGGAGACATGATGTAGCTCTGCTCCAAAAGAGGCATGATCCACAAATCCCTGGTCTTTGCAGAACCATCATGAGAATTTATACTGCGGAGTCTGCTTCCTGCATGTTCAGTAATGTTCTTTTGTTGTTGAATAATTCCTGAGGGTTTTAAAATCAATCCCATCTCTTGTAATAAGAAAAACTTGTATAAGAAAAAACACCTACAACATTAAAAACTTCTAACCTGGCTGGAGAGATGGCTAATGGTTAAGACAAGAGAACATGGGTTCAATTATAAGCATCCACATGGCTGGTCATAACTGAGTGGAAAAAAGTAATAAAAAGGAAAGGAACATGACTGCTTTTATGTAATGTGGAGGGAAAAGTTTATTATAGATTTCTGTGAGAGTATACCTAGAGTCAGGAACATCTGGGAGAGTCCTGGGTGGACATGATCCTTAGCCATGTGGGAGAGTAGGGTAGGAAAGGTAGAGGGGAGACAAGGAAAACAGGTACAACAGGCAGAAGGCCCAAAAGATAGCAGACCAAAGGGTCATGTGATCAAAAATGCAGGGTAGGAGATAGGGTATGCCAAATAGGAGGGCACAGTACCAGGTAGGGACTGAAGGATGCTGGGAGAACCAGGCTGCCATGTTCATTCTGATACATTAAATAAGCACCTCAGTCATTTGTCCCAGGTTTGTGACCTAACACTAACCTTCTGTAACTCCAGTCCCAGGGGATTCAACACCCTCTTCCAATCTCTGTGGACAACAGACATGCACAGGATCCACACATGGATGCAAGCCAACACTCAAAAAATTAAATATTTTAATTAAAAAACTTTCAACCACCATATTCTCCTGTATTGCTATCAGGAGGAATGTAAGAGATACATTCACAAGGCATTTATTTAAAATAGTCCCACATTTGCCTCTCCATTACAATGCCTGTTTTCATTCTGAACAGTTTCAAATACCAGGTAGAGGAGTTAGCTAATATTCTTACCTGGTAGTTCTGTGGACTCTTCAACAGTCAAGGTCTTTTTCTCCTTATCATATGTATTCACTCCATGTATCTGCTGCAGACTTTACTGCACCAACTATGAATTTATGGAATTCAAGTGAGTATTTAATCTCTATGCTTCCACTTCTTCCCTTTTTTTTTTCTAAAGAAGAAAGTTACACCAACAAACTTCCAAACTCTGGAACACATAGTTGGTTATGTCAGTCAATTCATTCCCTTTCAGACACTTTTTTTTCTCCTTGCTCATTAAAGATTTGGACAACAACAATATTTTATAAGAAATGAGTAAAGATGAACATAGCTTTTAAAAAATCCAAGAACACAATCATCTGAATGAAAAGAAAAATAGTAAATCCTTTTGGCTCTCATTCATGCCCCATTCACAATTGCATGTAAATAATGCATTACTAAAAGTTTTTAATGCTTTAATTGTCTTTTGAAATTTATTGTCATGTATATTCTTCTGTTTTTAATTTGTATGTATGCATC
>JAQHUG010000117.1:2137959-2148917 GCA_028555095.1 Dicrostonyx torquatus | reverse complement strand
AGTGGACGAGCAGAAGGAGAGAGAAGATGAGCAAGGAAATCAGGACCGTGAGGGACTGGCCCACCAACTGAGACAGTGTGCTTGATATTTTGGGAGCTCATCAAATCCAGTTATCACTATTTCTGAACATTAAGTGTAAAGTCATTTTTCTGTTTTGAATTATTTTGTTTAAAAATGTGTACTTGGCTTGATAAATTTTTTATCTAATCTACATGTGAGCATCAGGAGACTTTCTTTCCTTGTATGTCTGCCCCTTTTTCCTAACTGTAGTGAAATATCTGATACATGGTTCTGAGTACATTAGAACATTATTTCTCTTTCTGCTCCCTTGAAGAGTTTGTATCTATTGGCATTATCTATACACTAAATTTTTGATAGATAATATCAATAAAATCATAGTATGGAGTAATTTTAAGGTTAGAGTTTTAATTGCTTGCTTAGAATTGTCACTGCTTGTAGGCCCTTTCTATATTTTAATTTTTTATTTGGGATCAGCTTTTTGAAGTTGTATTTTTCTTTTAAAAAGCTTCCTTTTTGTTTTCAAATTGTTATAGATTTTTTTTCAATATTTTGATTATTTTGTTAATTCACTCATAGATTTTGGGGTTTATCTTCCTTGTGGCCACATCAAATATTTGGTATTTCTTTGACTCCTTTTTGAATGAACACAGTTAGAGAGGCTGGAGAGTTGACTCAGTGGTTAAAAGAATGTGCTGGTCTTGTAGAGGTCCTGTGTTCAGTTCCACCAACAAAGCAGCCTGCATCCAGGGGATATGATGTCCTCTTCTAGCTTCTGTGGGCTCTAAGCACTCATACTGCACACATAAATGAAAGTAAACATTAAAAAATGTTTTTGTTTTATTGGTCTATTCTACATGTTTGTTTCTAACTCTGTTTAGACTTGTTTTTTCTTTATGAAGTCATCCATCATTTCTTTTCATTGATTGTTCTGGTTTTCTTTTCTGCAGAAACCTGTTTATTTTGTGATTTATGTCGTACATGGAATCATGTTTTAATTTTTCAGATCTATTTATTGTTTGAGTAATTTTGTGAAAGATGTCTAACTATATTATCAATGCACAGAGATTTTATGATATTAATTTCAGAAAATCTGTTAAAACTTGTCTTATGGCATATTGTACAGCCATTTTTCCCTGAAATTCTAGTTTGTAAAAAAAAGTTTTATTTTCTATACTTTAGGTGTACTGGTCTCCATGTAGTATATGGTGTATGTTCTTTAACACACTATTGAGTTTTTAACTTGTTTTATATATTTATTCGCAGAGAAGTATAAATTTCTCAATTTATAGTGAATATATTAATTTCCCCTAGTCAGTTCTTCTAATAAGATAGTTTTTGAAGTACTGCTAAATGGCAGTCACACATTTTAAATCAGGATGGATTTTGGACTAAATTGCTTCTCTTGTCATTATGAAACTAACTTCTCTACCACAAAAGAAAAGGCTTTTAACAATGTGACTACACAGTTCTGATATTAATGTCACTACATAATTAATTCCTTTGGTATTTCAGTGTATAGTAATTCATGAATTGATTATAATCTTCCAATATACTTAATTTTAAGAGTAGCAGCATTATTACAAGTTTTTATGTAAGTTAAAATTACATAAAAACTTTCTCCCTTCCTTCCCCCTCCTTTCCTCTCTCCCCATTTCATCTTTCCTCATTCCTCCCTCTCCCATTCTTCCTTCCTTTGCACCACATTTAGATGACAGTTTAATCTACTTATATTCCATTAAATTACTAGGGCACTTGTATTTTTGCATCACATTTACCTTGATTTTTTTATTCTGTTTTATTTTGGACTAATCTTTTCCTTTCTCCTTTGAAATACCCCTTATAATAGTTAATGTTCCATTTCTATTTTATAAGTAATTTCTAAAATGCCAGCAATGATACCATGCAAATGCAGGCTTTTTGCTCTCCTTCTATCTAATATGAAAGCATCCACATTCCTTAATATCTTATGCCTCAATTCATTATTTTCAATTATTTATTTCCATACTTGGACTCCTTAGATTTGATACTTTCTGTGGTTTGTTGAAAAGCATCTCTGTTTTTCCTGACTTCTTGCCATTTATTTCTGCATAACAGATTTCTTTCTGGTGCCTTTTCATTGCTTTGACATATATTCTTAAGAGTTATCATTAAAAATAGCTATTTGTTTTGCAAATTCGCTTTTCAGAAAATGTCTCTATTTCAGCACTCTTCTACTATCCAGAAGTCTACACAGTTTTTCAACCACCTTTTGGAAGTGTGATTTTATCTTTTTATTTCTGTCATTACAGTTGATAACTCAGCTAGTGGTATGTGTGACATTACTTTTTCATTTGTGGATAATCAGTCAGTTTTCCCTAGTTGCTTTTGAGATATTCAGTTTCATTCCTTGAGATTTTATATTGATGATAAATAGGTGTCCACTTATTGGATCAGTCAACCATTGTAAGCCTCAAATACACATATATGTGCACACACATGTGTAGTATGAAGGCCTGCTTGTTTGTTCCCAGCTGCCCAGAAGCAAAATAATCACACAAAAACAATATATTTGCAATACTGTTTGGCCAATAGCTTAAGAGTGTTCCTGGCTAAGTCTTACATCCTAAACTAGCCCATCTCCATTAATCTGTGTATTGCCATGTGGTTTACCAGCAAAGTTTCGGCATGTCTATCTCTGACAGTGGCTCCATAGCTTCTCTTTGACTCTGTCTTCTTTCTCCCAGCATTCAGTTTAGTTTTCCCCACCTAGCTAATTCTATTCTATCACAGGCCAAGGTAGATTCTTTATTCATTAACCAATCATGCTCACAGCATACAGAGGGGAGGAATCCCACACCACAAATATTCTATAGATAGACTGGAAATATATAATAAATATGATGAACAAGTCTTAGTCACTATACTAACTGGTGTTGTGTGTCAACTTGACACAAGCTATAGAGTCATCAGAGGAAGGAGCCTTAGCTGAGGAAATGCCTCCATGAGATACAGTTGTAAGGCATTTTCTCATTTAGTGATCAATAGGGGAAGGCCCAGCCCATGGTGGGTGGAGTCATTAATGAACTGCTGGTCCTAGGTTCTCTAATAAGTTGGGCTGATCAAGCCATGGGAAGCAAGGCAATAAGCAACATCCCTCCATGGCCTCTGTATCAGCTGCTGCATCCTGGATCCTGCTCTGTTTGTGTTTCTGTCCTGACTTCCTTCAGTGATGAACAACAATGCTGAAGTGTAAGCCAAATAATCCCTTTGCTTTCAAACTTGCCTTTTGGTCATGGTGTTTTATCACAGCAATAGAAACCCAAATTAAGAAAGAAATTGGTGCCAGGAGTATGGTATTGCTATGACAGACCTGGTCAAGTTTTGAGGAGAATTGTGGAAGGACTTTGGAATTTTAGGATAGAAAAACTATTGAGTGTTGAGATCTCAGTGAGATGTCCTGTGAGAACTTAGAAGATAGGAATATTGGGAGAAGTGCAGAGGATGGAGGCCTGGCTTGCAAAATTTAAGAAAGAAGTTTAAAGTTTCTATCTGGGCCATTTATTATTTTGAATTAGGATCCTGTGGTTCTACTTTGCTAGTGTTGAAGAATCAGGTGGGATTAACAAGATACCAAGACTACTAAAGCAAAATTTTACTTTATTGGTATAATTAATGCTGGCTGGTTGGAGCTAAGAAATTGGAGGTGATTAAGATAAGACAAGCATCACTGAGATAAATTCTTATGGGAAGTCTTTCCTGAGAGCACAGAGAAACTGTGTTCTAGAGGTGCCAAGTTGTACCTTGTGCTGGCAGCCAGACTTGGTTATGTGTAAGCCAGGTGGTCCTGGTTTTTAAGATATGAAGGAGTCTTGGAGAGCAGTTGAGGCTTGGAACTGTGAGAGGTCAGGAGACACCATTAGTGAAGGTGCAGCGTCAATGGCTGTTGAAGGCCCAGGACTGAAGAGTTTATGCAGAAAACTTCAGGCTTAGCACCATAGGGAGAGTCTATGAGGCCTATTGGTAAAAGTGCAGCCCAGTTGCAGAAGAAGACCCCAACATTTTGGAGATGCAAGTACCATGAGACAACCACCAAGAACAGCAACAGGAATGGAGTGGAGCCAGCTAGAGCCTAGAAGATGAGCTGTGTGTGCGGCAGGCAGTGGAGCTGGAGAAGTGACCCAAGCTCTTTGGAGGAGTCCAGAAGATTATGGGTGGATTCTTTTGTTTTGCTTTGTTTTGTTTGTGGCTGTGCCCTGATTCTTCTCTCTTAAAGTAAGAAAGTATTTTACTGGAGCCCACAGTTGAGAGACTTGAATTTTAAAAAATTTTGGATAATTAAAGAAATTGATTATTTTAAAGGAGCTGCAACTTTAATATGTTTGAATTTGCAAAGACTGCAAGACTTTGAATAATATTTACTATCATGGGGATGAGTAAGAAAGGAAGAGTTGTAGTTTATAGTGATGTGTTTGTGTGTCAACTTGACACAAGCTATAGAGTCATCAGAGGAAGGAGCCTCAGCTGAGGAAATGCTTCCTCGAGATCCAGCAGTAAAGCATTTTCTTATTTAGCGATCAATGGGGGAGGGCCCAGCCCATGGTGGAGTCATTCCTGGACGGCTGGTCCTAGGTTCTCTAAGAAGGCAGGCTGATGAAGCGATAGGACGCAAGCCAGTAAGCAGCTCCCCTCCATGGCCTCTGCATCAGCTCCTGCATCCTGGATCCTGACCTGTTTGAGTTCCTGTCCTGACTTCCTTCAGTGATGAACAGCAATGCTGAAGTGTAAACCAAATAAACCCTTTGCTCTCCAACTTGCTTCGGTCATGGTGCTTCATTGCAGCAATAGGAACCCTAACTAAGACATGCACCAAATCTCATTATGTTGCTTCACCTTCTTATTTAAATAAACCCTTTCTTTCCATAGTTTCAGGTAGATATGTGTAACGCTTTTTCAGTTTTATGCCTGTGGCACTGATCAATTCTCAAAGACAAAGGGCTTTCCTCTCCATGTTGCTTCTGTTCTTAGCTCTTCTTTGGGACTAATGTACATTCACAGGTGTGATGTGATAGGCAACTGATAACACACCTGCTAGAAGTGATGCTCTCCAACATGGTCAGTCCCACGTGAGGAGGCTAAATTGGCTGCCTTGACATTGAAGCCCTTGTGAAGAGAGGTCCAACCATTCCACCTGTCCCAACTGAGGCTGTTCACCAGCTAAACAGTGATACTTGCGTGTGTATCCAGCTGGAACCAGAAACGAAACTGCTAAGTCAAGTAGAGTCGTGGTTCTCAACCTTCCTAATGCTGTGGCCCTTTTAATACAGTTCCTCGTGTTATGGTGACCCAAACCATAAAATTATTTTCATTGTTACTTCATACCTGTAATTTTGCTACTGTCATGTATTGTAATGTAAATATGAACATATGCAGGATATCTGATGTGATCCCTGTGAAAGGGTCATTCAACCCCAAAGGGGCCATGACCCATACATAGGTTGGGAACCACTAAAGTGCAGGCATAAGAGATAGTAAGTTGGTGTTAGCAGGATAATTCACCAGATGAAGGTGCTTACCACAAAGCCTGAAGACCTAAATTCAATCCCCGGAACACACCTAATGTGAGAGTACTTTTATTATAAGTTGTCCTTTGATGCATACTTTAGCACAAGGGCACACACACACACACACACACACACACATAATTGAATGAATGAACGAACTAACAAATAAATGCAAAACTAATTGTTAAAGGGGGAATACAAAATCATAGTAGTTAGGCAATAGTAAAGTTTAATTTCTTGCTTCTCAGCCTCTCCTTTATATTTTCCTTTGTAGTCTCTGTTAATTTCACAGTGGTTTCTTCATTGCTTATTTTTTTCTCTTATGCTGAGTCTAATGTGCCCTTTAATTCTATTTAAGCTTTTAATCTTGTTGTTATATATTTGGCTTCTCCCTTTCTATTTGGTGCCTTTTTTTCATGTTTATCCGATTTTCTGATTATCACTAGGTTCCTTTCTGACACATTTGGTTTTTGCTTATTTAAAACTTTAAATACCTAATCTCTATACCTCTTTGGATTGTAGCACACATATCAAAAACTCAAAAGCTAGCATCCACATGGAAGAGAAAATATACAGTATTTGTATTTTTAAGTAAGACAATAAAAGAAAAATCTCTAGCTGTTATACGAGGAAAATAACTTTAAATAGTATTTCTGCACCATGCAATTGAAAATGTGTGTGGATGCTATATGCACTAGTTTCCCAAGGACTTTAGTTAAAATGATGCTCTTTTCCTTTATCCTTGCAAGACATTCAATTTTCGCCCTTAAGCAAACTGCATCTTCACCTTTCTCTTCTTCCTCTTCTGGCTAATTTTCATTTTAATTGTGTCCTGTAGGGAAGAGCTAGGGAGAAACATGGCCTACAGTCATCTTCCTGCCGCACTGACAGTATGAGAAATGGGAGCTTGAACCAGCTCTTTTGTTTTCCTGAGTTCGTTTTCTCTGCAGTAAAATGAATGCACTTGCTCTCTGTAGCTCTCGGGGGATTCTCCAGATTATATCAAATAGAATGACAGTTCTGAATTCCATATTATACAACACATAGCCAGAGCAATCCTGTGACAGGTCCAACCTTTGACCTACATATATTTAGGACTCCAGAAGGATTATTGGTTTACCAATATGTCTATGGGGCTGTAATGACAACTGGACACCAGGTGGCCCATTGACTTTTTCAATGGTGGTATACTGGTCCATAAACTAGTCCTTCCAACTGTTGATGTCATCCTGACATAGTGTTAATCTATAAGACACAACAGAAGAGAGCAGCTCCCCCATGTGGACAAGAAAGAACACTTGGAGAAACTGGGAACTTCAGGGAAAATATCTGTAATTGTTCCCATCAGCCTGGGAACATTGTAATCAACTCAAACCAAGTTCTCTTAAAATTAAAACATGTTTGTGGTAAGTGCAACACAGACTACTCAAAACAAATTATTTTCCAAAATCTTGACTTCCGTAGTCGTCTTCTCTGTACCTGTGCCCAGACAACAAAGTAAACCAGCTTGATTTAATCAGTAAAGCTAGCAGATGCCACAGGCTTGGGAGACAGAAATCTGATTTTCTCGCCTGGTATATAATTTCTGCCTGTCAAATTATAGCTCTGTGTGAATTGTGCAACCTGTTATTAGAATCTTGAATCTTTGTGAAATAATCCAGTTCTACTTCATTTATTTACTATGTAAACAGTGCCAAAACACGTGCCATGGGCACTGAGACAGTTACTGAATGCACACTGTAACTATTGGCCCATGAGTTTACCATAGGCAAGTGAAGTTTATAACCTGCCACTTGAAAGAATTGTGGGGATACATTGCATATACATATACATATACATATACATATACATATACATATACATATACATATACATATACATATACATATACATATACACATACACATATAGGTGAAAGGGAGAGAAAACACAGAGAAAAAGAGTATTTAAAATGAGGGGCTAGGGACATAACTCAATTGGTAGAGCACTTATCTAAAAATCATGAGGATCTGAGTTCCATGTCCAGAACCTATGTAAAAATGCCAGGTGGAGTTAGGGTCTATGTTGGTTTAGTAAAATTGTGATTGGAGGGTCTTCTTCAAGATCATTACTTATTCTAACTACTTAGGTAGGTTTCCATCACTAGGGGTAATTGCCTTCTTTGTTTCTTGTAGAATGGGCCTTAACTCTAATTAGATAGCTGTTGGTCACTGTGCATGTGTGCAAGACATTGTTAAACCTTTAGGGTTATTGTGTTAATCTGGTTGTCTTGGTTCATAGGCATCAGAGATGGGTAGGACTGTTGATTGCCTCACTCCTTAGGAAACTTGCATGGTGCCTTCCAGTAACATGAGACGTAGTCCTCAGGGAAGAGATTTTCAGATTAGTTGCAACTGAGGGGTCTCTGGGCCCTCTATCTGAAGTACATGATGTCTTCAGTAATAGGGACTGTCTTCCACCTCTGGGGAAGGGGAACAAACAAGGGCAATGTTTTGGGAGTCTCTTGGATAACCATTAACCCATAACACAAAAGACTTCTCTTACCTAATTTGGGGTTTTCTTAGATAGTCTATGGCTCTTGGAGGCACTGCCATTAACCAAGATAAATAGAAATCATAATATAGTCACAAGCTTATACATATTACAGTAGTTAGGTATATATTCTGTCCTTCTTGTTTATCTGCTCCCCTCATCCCTGATTAGAGTTATGCCCTGTTTTCTATATTTTTTTATTCAGAACACATGTACCCTGCTATTTTTCTCCGTTTGCTCCCTCAACACTCCACACTGGCAATGGTTTCTCTTACTTTCCTGCTTTTTATAGTTTCTCCAGTATCTCTTCTCACATCTGAAGATTTGGAGCAAGGAGCCTCTGATGAGACATGCAACGTTTGTCTTTCGGGGTCTGGGTTACTTCAGTTAATATGATCTTTTCTAGTTTCTGGATCCATTTGAAACGTGAAAGTTTAATGATTACATTTTTATTTACAGCTAAATAGTGTTCCATTGTTTATATGTACCACATTTTCATTATCCACTCATCAGTTGAATGACATTAAAGTTATTTCCATTTTCTAGCTATTATGAATAAAGCAGAAATAAACATGACTGAGCAAGCATCTATGGAGTAGGACGCTAAGTCCTTTGGACACATTTATCTTTACACACACAGATAAGTGTAGTCCTGAAGCCTCATCAATGAAAATTCTCTTTCAACAAAGACAAATCTGGATTGTACTTTACCACTGAACTGAAGTAGCTTCTTTACGCATAGAGGTTTAGTTTTTGTTATATCTTGCTAGACACAGAATAGCACCAGAGGGCCATGATTTTAGCTTTTTGATACAGCACTATGAAAGATCCAGCACTAGAAAAAAAACCAGAAAGAACAAAAGCAAATAAAATTGTGTGAGATATAGTGGGACATGCATATAATCTCAGCACTCAGAGAGCTGAGCACTAGTTTTCATGGCACTGATGTGGGATTCCCCTCTGTATGCTGGGAATACCATTGGTTAATAAAGAAACTGCCTTGGCCTATTGTTAGGGCAGAGCTTAGTTATGTGGGGAAAATTAAGATGAATGCTAGGAGAAAGGAGGTGAAGTTAGAGAGAAGTTATGGAGCCACTGCCGGAGACAGGTGTGACTGAACTTTGCTGGTAGCCCATGACCTCATGGTGATGCACAGACTAATGGAAATAGGTTAAATTAAGATGTAAGAGTTAGCAAATAAGAAGCTAGAGCTAAGGAGCCAAGCAGTGTTTTAAATAATTTAGTTTCTATGTGATTATTTCAGGGCAGAGTGACCAGGAACCCACAAGCAGCCTCTCTCCAAAGAACTGGTGTGCCAATGTGGTTCACTAAATCCATGTAAAACCTGGGAAAGTGTAAAAAGGAATTCTGGACACAAAAGAATGGAGTTAAGCATGGCTTAGTAGCAGTATTTTCTTGGGTGGGCTCTGTTTGCTAGAAGCAAGCAAAGGCATGGCTTCTTTAAGAGAGGTTTTCCTGATTCAACAGTAGCAGAAAAAAAAAGCCACACTGTTTTGAAACTGTGCCTTTCTGGGCCATACTGCCAGCATGAATTCTGACAAAGTCTAGCTATGGAGCATTTAAATGCAATTTGTGAGCAGAGTGCTACAGCTGCTTAATGGCTCAACATAGACCCACTGCATACTTGGAACTGGGGCAATGTGCATGACTTGCAGAGGTGGTGAATGGACTTCCACCATGTTGGATTCTGCAGAACAAGCAGGCAGGGCCATATATATCCTAGTAATACAACAACTTAAGTTTTAAGAAGCACCCAGCATTTTAAGAAGCCGTCATGTTCAGAAAATAATTATAAATATACAATAAAGACAAATTCAGATGGAAAAGACCTCTAAATGGGTCATGGTGTTGAATATATGAATGTAAGCTTGGGAGAGAAAAACAAGAGTCATAAAAAGAGACAGAGTACTGACAGTCATAGATTAAAAGAGTAAAGATAAATAAAATAAATGCTAAAAAAATTAATAAAGAAAATAAAAAGATGGAATATACAAAGAGAGTCTGGACTATGTATATTATTGTGCTTTCTTTGAATTGTTTTGATTGTGACGGAGCTAAGTAACCAACATATATACTTTAAAGTTATCTTGATTTCAGAATTTGGGTCTAAGGTTATGTTGCTTTGGGAAATAGGTTCTTTTTTAGTTTTACAGAGAATGAGAACCTGTGGACTGATTCCAGACTAATATGGTTTGATGCACCAAGACCCCCTGAAAGGTCACTGTAAGCCCCCCAAATTACTTAGCCCAACTGCTGATTGAGATGAACTTAGCACACATAATACACCATGAAAAAGTGATTAACAGTGCCCTGATCATCAGGAAGTAGTCTAGAGAACTATGCCCATATTCACATATATTGTTTATAAATGTTTGTTTATATTTATAGGGGATATGCTAAAGAGATTTGCATGGATACCGATCTTGGTTTATTGATACAAATTTAAGGCCAATTTTGTTATGTGGTATTTCTGATCTTGATTAAGGTATTGTGCTTGTGCAGCTCATTTAAAATGTAAGGTATGGGGGCTGGAGAGATGGCTCAGTGGTTAAGAGCACCGCCTACTCATCTAAAGGTCCTGAGTTCAATTCCTAGCAACCACATGGTGGCTTACAACAATCTGTAATGAAATATGGTGTCGTCTTCTGGCCTGCAGGCATTCATGTAGGCAGAATATGGTATACACAATAAATAAAATTTAAAAAAAGAAAGGTAACAGGAATTCTTAAAAAAATGTAAGGTATAATTAACAAATACAGGCTAATATATAGTCACCTATAATAATCATACTTGTAGTCATGCTAGTTAGGTTTTCTAGATGTACAGAGATATATTTTATTTTTT
>JAQHUG010000117.1:2072200-2082850 GCA_028555095.1 Dicrostonyx torquatus | reverse complement strand
AAATGGCCAAGACCACTCCCCTTCACAAACCAAAGAGAGTACATTGGAAATGCCAAGGCTTTATACTCCTAAAGCCCTCTGCCAGTGGCATACTTTCGTCAGCAACGTTGCACTTCTTACACCTCTTCAAACAGTTTCAACCACTGGAAACAAGCTCTCAGAGCAGTGGAGACTATGAGGAGCATTGCTCATTTGAACCACTATAGCCTGTAAAGGTAATATCAGAACCCAGGTCCCCTTCTGTTTGTTCTTTCTATATGTTCCAGCCACCATGAGATGACAAGACCTGCTCTGTCTTTCACATGGTCATGAGAATACTTTATCTTACAAAAGTGGCCAGAGACCAAAGTCTCAAGTAAGTCTCTCCCCACTTTAAGCTGATTCTCTCAGATATCCTGTTATATTATAGAAAAATAGACCATATAATTCATTCATACCTGTATTTATATGTGAATTTTCAGCAATATATTAAAATCATCCCTTTAAAGAACATTGTCATCTGACACTAAAATTCTTAATGATTTATTTTTGTTATTTCCAAGTTAAATTTGTGAAATACCAATAAATATCAATTTATTTTAATTAATTAGTAGTTATTAATTAAAATTGGGTCATATTTATTTACGTGTAACCCTTGAATTGCAGTAGCTTCTTTAAGCATATTTAGGTATGTATATATATATAAGCACCAATTCTATCTTTTTTCTCTTCTTTCTTTCTTTCTTTCTTTCTCTCTTCTTTCCTCTCTCTCCCTCTCTCACATACACACATATAGCAGGAATTAATGAAAAAAGGGCTATGAATTTTGAAGAAAGGAAGACAGAGTCATGAGAGGGTTTGGGGTGAGGATGGGAAAGGAGGAAATTTTGTAATTATACTTTTAAAAAAGGAGATAACTTTTAAAAGGCTATGGCTGGAGGGTCTTTAGTCAAGGCATGTCTGGGCTACATAGACAATTTCAAGCCAACCTAAACTGTACAATGAGACTCCATATTAGAGAAAAGGAAGAAAGTGAAAGGAGTCAGAGAGAAGACAGAAAGAAGACTGCAATGTTACCATTTTTCCAAATAATTTTTAAAAAAGAAACACTGAATTTTATTGGTTGATTGAAAGTAAATTTAAAATGAATAAAAACCAGAGTTTATTCAAAGTAAGAAAGAGTCATTATGATAGATACATTTTCAACTCCAGGTATACATTCAATTCGACCCAGTAACAATCATATATTGGGAGGTCATGTCCAAACCTGTGGGGGGGGAGGACATGTCCAAATATGTGTGTGTTTATGTGTATATAATATATTTATTGTTATTATGCACATCATGTAAATATATACATACTTGACTCATGGTGATAGAGAATAATTCAGCTACAGTGCAGGAAAGATCAACTTTTATGTTTCCTTTGAACAGTATTTTTCCTAAAATTCTCATTGCTCCAATTTGTCTAGAAAGCATTTTCATCACAGGAAATTACTTAATTCATAAATCATAGCCTAAGCTTTGTTTCATGGGTACTAAATCAGCGCCCAACTTCTGGATGCATAATTTCCAACTTTTTGATTACATTTAATTACAGCAATAAAAACACTCTTCCTTTAGCATTTTAAATTTAGCATATTTTCTTTCCTTTCGAAGGCATCTAATTCTAGAGGTAAAATGACTAAAAATTAATGTTATAAAGAAGCTTCAAACTGAGTTATTTTATCCTGAAAGATGTTTATTTAAGCAGAGAAATTTGCAGCTTCAGACACAGCCATATTTTATATATGCATGGATATTATATAGATTGGTATATATAGGTATGGAGATACTACTTGACTTAAGGCAACATCTTTAAAAAATATGTAAGTTAAACACATGATTAAGTCAAAACTGAAGTCTGATCCCACAATCCCTCTGGATCTTGGGAATCATCTGTTTTCTTCTTGAGAGAGAACATTCATAAGAGAGCCAAGGTCCCACCTTGGCCCTCCAGAGCTACAGTGTGGCTGCAGTGAATGAGTTACTTAGTTGTTCATAAAAGGCTTCTGTCAGATCTTCCTCCAGAAGGGTATGGACCAGTTACACAAGACCTTGACATCTTCAAAGGAGCAGGGGTATGGACAAAATCCATACCGTGTCTCCAAGGTGAATGCGGGCAAAGGCAGGAGGAGAGATGCCAGGGAACCAAGGAGAAATTTCGAAAGAGGCTGACAAGATGCAGCATAAGGAGTAGGGGCTCAGTTTTCTAAAGGCTGATGAGGAGACACAGGGAACCCTTGGGAAGCTCACAAATGCTGCTTTAAGACATCACACATTACTCTCCCAACATTCCCCTGCCCCATGTTCAAGGGCCGTTGCTGATCCTGTTGCCTTCTTTCCTGCTGAAGGCCTTCAGCTTCACTAAACATGGCTCTGAGACTCTTAAAGAAATCATCAGAGAATTTGTCTCAGAGTCTATTGTTGTCATTATAGAATGACCATTTAATTATTCTTAATTGATTCCTGTTTACCGTTCTAGTTTCCCATATTTCCATCCACATTTTTACCTTTATTTTTTATACATTTGTAGTATGTTGAAATCCCTGTCTATTCTTGAAGATTAATTTTAAGTCCTTGACTCAGTAATTGATAAAACAAAAAATGAGTCAAGGAAATTAGGAAGACTTGAATCATGTGATCAAACAACGTGACCTAATTTACATGACTAGAACACTGTGCCTAGTGACAGCACAACATTATTCTCAAGGGCACATAAAACTTCATCAAAATATATGATGAGCCATAAAAAACCTTTAGTAGAGAGAAAAGATCAAAATTGTATAGAATACATTCTCTACTGTATCATTCAGTTAGGGAAAAGCCTGGGGAAACACCCATAAATTCGTGACAATGTAAACATGAAATAAATAATGAATAAAAAATACCAACAAATAGATGTGGACACTTTGAAACAATTAGTGGAACTGATGTAACACCTACATTATTCAAAAAAGAAGGGAAACTGAATTATCAATCACGAAGGTTTTGGAAAGCCAACAGGATATTCTAAGTCTTATAACAAATTCAGTGAATTAGATTAAACAGATAATTTCTTCAGAAAACTCAGGCTCAATAAGATATAGAATTCTTTAAGACATGCTTTAAATTCTACCAAAAAATTTGAAGAATAATATCATCATTACTCATAAATCCTTCCAAAATAAGAAAGATATAATAACATTAGTCAACCAAATTCATATCAAGATGATGATAACAAACCCTTAAGGGCATTGTAAGACAAAATAATCCTTCATGAGCATAAACTTAATAGATATGAATTGTTTAATCAAATGCCACAATTTTTAAATATCACAGAATACCATCCATATACCAAGTGGGGCTCATGCTAGGATTAAATAAATTGTTTCAGATTTCAAAATAAATCTGTGCTCTTTTAGAATAAAAAAAGAAAAACTCACATGTTATAGATACAAAAACATTTTCTCTAAACTAAAACCAATGTTATTTTAACTGTATAGTTCATATTATAAATTATCAGATATGCATATATGGAAATGTCACATCATATCCCATTCTTAACTAATATGTATTGATAATTAGAATAAAATTGATAAGTCAAATCAATTTTAATTCTTAAAAACTCAAATAATTAAAACTAACAAAAATGTTATTAATCTTATAAAGGGCTTCCATGAGAAATGCATGCTAGTTAAACATTAAATCTTTTTCCCTGAGGATGTTGTATTTACTGCTTTTTATGAGGGTTACTGAAGATCTTCTGAGTGCAAACACAAAACCACTTAACAGCTAGTCCTGGGCACAAGTTAAAGTGAGAAGATAGACTGCACAAAATGTGCATGAAAACAGACACAACTGCACATTTTTGGAAGCAATTCAGAATAATGCAGCTTATTTGGAGAATTCTCTGGAAATTTCTTTAAAATTTAAATACACATCTGCCCATAACCCAATGATTGCCCTGCCATATGCTTATCCTGGAGAAATAATAACACATGTTGACATAAAGACTTGCATTTGCATTTTTATAGCATATACATACATGTGTGATGTGTCTGTGTGTGTACAGAAGATAGAAACAGCCAAAATGTGCATCAATAAATAAATGTATTAGGAAAATTAGGGCATTAATGAAGCACAATTATGTTTAACAATAAAAACAACCAAATACACATAGTAACCTGGATGATATAAAAATATTTTAGCAAAAAGCCAGATGAAAACACATAGATCCTAAACTGACTCTGTTTACATAGGCTACAATAAGAGACAGAGATTATTCTTGGGGATGGACTTCAGAAAGTTCATGGCTCTGCTCAAGTGGAATTGACTAGAACATGAAATGAAGCACATTCCTGGAGTAATTCAAGTATTCTCTCTCTTGTCCAGATTGCTGATTACATGGGGATATATAATTACCAAGACTCACCGAGCTGAACAGTTAAAATTTGTATGTTTTACTGTATTTAAATCATATCCCAATAAAAATTAAGAGATATGAACTTCATTATTCCAAGAAATTTTTTGCAACACCAAATCCAACAATTAGACATCTACATGAGAGATTTTCTCTTAAAATGTTACATTTTATTATATCATAGTAGTAGGAATTTTCCCGAAAGAAATGACTCCATCCATCCAGGAAAACATTTTTTGTAGAGTAGCCTAGTGATGGTCAATGAATTGCTTAGCATTCCAAGATATTAAAAGATATTCTAGTTTATTTATAAAAGATGATTTCAAATTTTTTAATACAGCACACATTGGTTTTTATTTTTGCTAGAGAAATATTATGCATGTCCCCAATACAACAAGAAAAATATATCAACTGCTGACTGCTCTTTCTTTAGAAACATTTTTGACTGTGTTTAAATGAAAAAGTACAATACTCTTACTGTAACTGAAATGACAATGAAAAGAGCCCTTAATAGAGTCCTTGACTCAGACAGACAGACAGGTTACCCTGGTATTTTAAGTTGCATTGTCCCTGAAGTCATCCCAGGGATTGAGTTTAAAAGGACCTGGACTTAAAAGTCACATCCAAGAGAACCAGTGAGAACGTATATTCCTGGAGACAAGGGATTCCTACTCAACTCATTATTAAAACACATGTGGCCATAAGAATACTCAGACGTTGTACTATAGCTCTCTTAAGAATGAAAAAGCTACAGTACCAAAGCAATCATTTAGATGTCCCAGGAGACAAACCTTGCTCAATCTAGCACAGATGCACAAGGCTGTCATTGGGTCCAGGGTAAGGAGAAAGCACATTGCCTTTTACTTTAAATTATTTTGGGACTTTATAGGTTGAACACAAGGGCTTCATGCATGCCAATTGCCCGCCATTGAGTTGCATCTCCTCCAGTCCTGGAGCACAATGTAAAGCTTCAGAATTCTTTATACTTCTGTATATAGATGTGCGCACGCATACCCATGCTCCTAACTATTAAGAAAAAATAAAAGCACATATTATTCACATTCTCAAATCTCCCTTTTCACTTGCTAACTCACCATGAACAGGTATATGTGCTTTACTCCTTCGATACCACATCAACCAGTTGGTTTTCATAGCTACATACTCTCGCACAATTTGATTGTACTCCTGTTGTTAATCCAATCGTCCTCCCAGGTAATAGGCAATTGATTAGCTACTTGTTTTGCACCTGTGATAAAACCTGACCAAAACAACTTAAGAAAGGGCTTCTTTTTGTTTCCAAATTCAGGTCACACTGTCTGTCCCAGAGCAAGTCTCTAAGCCGTGTTCCTCCAGTCTTTGCTTTAGTTCCTGCTTGAGCCCGTTCCTTGACTTCCCTCAGCAGAAGATTTTGACCTGGAACTGTAAGATGAAGTAAATGCTGTCCTTCCCGAGTTACTTTTGGTCACAGAAAATAGACTTAGGTAGAGTCTGTCATTGCAGCGAAGACATGACAGCAGGAACAGAAGGTGACACCTTGCACCCATGGTCATGAAGAAAAGAACAGTGAATTCCTGAGCTAAACTCTTTTTCTTCTTTTAATTCAGCCTGGAATCCCAACACTTGAAGTGGGTATCATCCACATTTAAATTGGGTGTTCGCATCTTAATTATTCTAATAAAAGACATCCTACAGACACCCAGACAATGTTTTCATGGTGGTCCCATTCATGTCAGGTTGAGAATCAAAGAAAAGTGGTGTTTAAAAATCTCTATTTTGCTGAGTCACGGTGTCACACACCTTTAATCCCAGCATTAGAGAGGCAGAGTCAGGAAGATCTCAGTGAGTTCAAGGCCAGCCTGGTCTACAGAGTCAAAAAAAAAAAGCAGTAACAATCAAACAAAAAAACTCTGTTTCCTGGGAGCTGGGAGATTTTGTGTATATATATGGGTGTGTGTGTGTGTTTACATATATATAATTTCAAAAGTGGTATAATAAAAGGAAAGGTACATGCATTCCTCTCTAATTTTCAGGGACTATACCAGGCTAACACATTTTTCAGCATAGCAAGAGTGAGTGAGAATGACTGCTTTCCCAAATTGGTGGCAATGGTGTGCCATGCTTTTAAGTTCTTGCCATTGTGATGGATTAGAAAGGCAGAAAAACGGTGATTTGACTTTTAGCTCTGACTGCTATAAAGGTTTGACAAATGCCTTATATTTATGGGTAATGTGGACTTCTTTCTTTAAGTTGTTTATTCAAATGCTTGACTTATTTTCCAAAGGGAAATAATATTCTAATAGATTAGTAGGGGCGTTTTATAAATTACAGATACAGAGGGCTTTACGGTTTGGTTATGTTTTCAGTGGAATCAAGAAATTATTCATTATGTATTGAAATTTAGCCCCAACATGAATAGTGTCTCCAGGCAAAAATCCTACTGGTTTTATAAGAAAAGAAAGGAATCTCTTCATTCTCTCTCTCTCTCTCTCTCTCTCTCTCTCTCTCTCTCTCTCTCTCTCACACACACACACACACACACACACACACACACACACACACTTTCTTGCCATGTGATACCATTGACCTTCTTGAAATTGTTAGCTTTAGGTCATCAGGTAAGATCTAGCCCTTAACATGTACCACCTAAATCATGAACTAACATTTTTCTAAAGAAAAATAGGGAGAAAAATAAGAGATACAAGAGTTCTTCTCTTCTATATATCTGAACAATATTTATTCTCATCTATCATTTGAATAAATAACACAAGGTCTCAAGTTTTGCTTAGTCAAAATTATTTATTTTTCCTGTATTACTTCTGGGGTTTTGCCAAACTCTAATGCCATAAAATATTATAGTTGTATATAAAATATTATAGTTGTATTTGAAACTCTATAGGAGTATCATTTCGCAAAAGGTAAGAAATTTATTTTCAACCAGATTTATTTTCTATTAATAGGATGATAAAGTGTTATAGCACAAAATGTCAAACATTTTCCAATGAAATAAAATATAACCTCACTGTTCATTAAAGGCTCAGGCACTCAAGTAGATTTATAATCCTTCTCACATCCTATCTGTGGCTCAATTAAATTAAGTAATAAAAGTCAATGTAGTTACTGATTGTGCTCACTAGGATATTTTGATATCCATTATAAGGTTCATACAGAATTTAAGCATTTGGTTTTTAACCTGAACTTAAAAATTTTAAAGATCATTGTAAAATGTTCAGTATTTGTTGAAATTTTATTAACTATATATTAATTTGTAAGTAACATATATTTAAGTACCACTTTCTCACTAGAAAGGTTTGCTATTTTTCTAGATATAATTCATTTAAGTAATGTTTTTTTCTGATAGATCTGACATAGTTGTAAATAGATCTGATGTTTCATAAATCTAACATTATTCTAAGTATGTTAAAATTACAAATAAGAACTTTTGAACTTCTAGTCGCAGTTGAATATTGACCAAATACTTTGTTATGGTAGAAAAATTATCACCAGCCCTTAAGGCTTATTAAGTTTCTGCTTTTTTGCACTTTTACATGGAATTTTAAGTTTTTCCTTAGCGTACTAAAAATGTTCATTGAAAATAATGTGAATAAGGGATAAAAATATCTTATTTCTCAATTTAAATAAAATGTCATCACTGATGTCATAATATTATGTTTTTATTGGTCTTGATTATATCAAATTACTTGCCTTATACATTAGATTTTCTGTATGAAATACTGGATTTCTGTACAAAACTTAGATACCTTTGATATTATCTGCAAAACTTAGATACCTTTGATATTATTTTTTCTCTAACATATTGATTTAATAAATCATGTTGACAGAATCTTAACTTTGAGATGTCTTTCATATTCCTGAGAAAAATCTCATGTTGCCTAATATTTTTCTTTTGGCACACTAGATTCATTATTTTACTAATATTGAGATTTTTTTGGAAATGAGATTTTCCACTATTATAGATACATAGAGAGAACTGTACATATTCTTCTACATGGAATAGTTTTGTGTCTCTCATCTCCATTATCAACTTGTGCTGCCCATAGTCATCATTACAGGGTTAAAGCTGAAGTTCATAATATCCACAGCCTTTCCTTCTGTGTATATACATTCTTGCCCACATATTTACTCCTCTTACTATTGGTCTTGAAAAGAAAAGAAGCCAAGATGACCTTTCATCACAGCTGCAAAAACGCTGAAATAGTCAACAATGACTTCAAACTCCCATCTATGAGAAAATTGGATAGATTCTATATTTTGTTGCTTATGTAAATGAGGCTTGCAAAAATGCAAACAATAATAATAAGGGCACTAAATCAGGATGTCTCACGAGGCTGTTAGCTGTGGGGAGTCCCTGCCTTTCTTCCACTAGCTGCTGGCACCACAGGTCAGGCTCCAAGCCCACAAGTCTCTGACATGGGTGCTCGGACCTTAGAATTTGTTCAGAAGCACTTTACCCACAAAAATTTCTTGCCTAGGCTTAGAAATATAGACTGCTTTTTTTTCTTTTAAAAAAGTTTAAAATATACCAAAAGTCACTTCTTCCTATTGGGAAAATCCCTGGAAGAGTCAGGAAAAAAAAATCTGCTTGTTTTAGTGATTTAAAATTGACAGAACTTGCCCTAGAATAGCTTCTTGCCTAATAAAATTCAACTAAAAACCACAATTTTGCTTTGGAACCTTGCACTTTGGTTCAATTTCTAATATAAACTCCTTTAGAAATAAGAAAACCTTTAGAGCATCCAGCTGATTATTCAGACATAGTTTCTCTTGAGCTTCTGTTTTAGATAAATACTCAGGCAAAATTACCGAATCTGAATGTGGTTGGTTTTGTTTGTGTATTGCACTACAGATATAGCCAAACTCACAGAGAAAGACATTTTACTTATATGACCTTAGATACAACAGTTCCATGTTTAAAATTTTTTAAGCAAGAAATTGTACTTTAAAAAAACAATAAAGTGGTATAATTTCCAAACCCCAAAACCCAATGTGGCAAATGTTTTGGATAGTAGGTATCTTCAATTTTGCTACTTTATACTCTCTAACGTATCTTCATTATTTCAAATCCATTGCTTGCCATAGATTAGTCTACATTCTTCTTTTGTATGTTTTAATGCTACACATTATTCACTGAGTCTTGTCCCTCAGCTTTACTCCACATGTTTGCTCTTCCCCGTCCAGTCCTCTTTTAGATTGAAATGAAGAATTTAAAGTGCAGCCCACAGTTTAGACTCACATAAACAGAGGCACACTCCTGCAAGATTTCATCCAAATCTCTAGTTTTTTCCAATTTATACTAATTCAATGATAACCAAGTGAACTGTGTGGTTGTACAACTGTAGTTGGGGGGGGGCGGGGAAGGAGTCACTACAGAGAGGACTCAGTTCTAACGTGCCCATTGTATAAGCATAAGGACATGAGATTGGATCCCAACAGCCAAGTAAAAACCCAGGCATTGAGGCACAGGTCTGTAGTTTTGCACCAAGGTGTTGGAGACAGATGGATTCCTGGAGTCCAAAGGCCAGCTGGTCAAGCTGAATCAATAAGTTCTAGGTTCCAGATAGTGAGAGACTACAGAACACACCCAAAGTTTGTCACGCCCACCTCGACCAGCAAGGAAGATGCAACACCGGAGCTCTTCTTTCAGCAGTTTAATCAGGACCTTTTGACAGCGCTGTCTCTCTTGTCTCTCTCGTATCTCTCTTGTGTGTCTCTCCCTCTTGTGTGTCTCTCCCTCTTGTGTGTCTCTTTGCGGGCAAGCCTCTCCCAGCCCTTAAGTAGGCTAGGGCAGCCAACCCTAGGTAGCCACGTGGGCACTATCCATTGGTCCACGCATATGCAAGCATTCTCATGATTCCAGCCATAGCCAAAGAGTGCTCACCTGCAGGATGGTGAGTTGTTTGTCCTAAAGAGCACTCACCTGTAGAAGGCTCTCTACAAAAGTTGACCTCTGCACTTCATACATACTAACACATTTGTAGCATAAGCAGTCACATGTACGCACTTGTTGAAGTCAATTAGGTTCTATGTCCTGTTTGTGATGGCAGTATGAACCAGGAAGCTGTCTCTTAAAGAAACTGCTCAGTTTTTGCTACTGAGTAAGGAAGCCTTCTCTTAAAGGAGAAGCAAACAGAGCCTAACTGAAAATATGTGACTACCAAGAAGTTCCAATTGATTTTTGTTTTTGTGGATCTAAAAAGCTTTTTTTAAAAGCTT
>JAQHUG010000117.1:2022770-2049117 GCA_028555095.1 Dicrostonyx torquatus | reverse complement strand
AAAAAAAAAAAAAGCATTATCCCACAGCAGGAAGTACTAAATTCTTCGATGAGGGGAGAACCCTTATGACAAACACCAAAGGCAACACTTCTCAATACCATCACCTTGGGGTGAGAATTCAACAGATGACTATGTTAGAGGACAGGACATTCAGACTACAGCAAGTCTTAATGCCACACATTTGTTTCATTTGCCTGTTTCTTGAGTTTCAAAGGAGGTTCATATCACAATGTCATGTCTGTTATGGTTCTGGCACTTTAAGAGAAAAGTCACGCCCAGTTCCTCCCCCATCCGCTGAGGCAGGCTGATCTTCAGCTTCCGGCCTGAGAGTTCTATCTTTCCTGTTTTCCTCTCGGGGAGAGGCAGGTTCTGTCTCTCTCCCCACTTCTCCCCCCCCCTTCTGTCTGTCTCTTCTGTATCTCCTCTCTTTCTCCTCTCTCTCTCTTCTTCTTCTCCCCTTTTCCCCTCCATAACCCTAATAAACATTTAACTGTACTCTACATGGCGTGCCTATCCATGTCTCTGTCTCCTGTCTGCCCGCCACGTGTCTCCCTGCCTGGGACCAGCCACCGCTTGGGGACTGGCAGCCATCTCTGCCTGGGACTGACTGCTCTTAGGGCCTGCTGCCTGCCGCCACATGGCCTGCTACCACTGCTTGGGAACCTGCTGCCTACTGCTGCTGGGGGTCCTGCAGCATTTTTAATTTTTTATAACAATGTCTGTTTGGCTTTTCATTCCAGCTAATCATGGGAAGTACTACAGTCAAGGTACTCATTCTCTTTGAAAGCATTCATTAGGGAATAAACTGGTACAAGGCATAATGCTCTGTGTCCACAAAGCATTTTATAGCTTGTTAAATCTCCTCACAGTCATTGACTCACTTAAAACCCTAGTGTAGAAATAATGAAAAAGAAAAAAAATATTGACTTTTCACTTTGTAGCTTGAGTAAAATGTTTTATGTCTTCAGAACTATCATGGTAAGTATCTTTGTGTGTGACTGCATATCAAAGTAAGGCAACTGTAAAATGCCACAGTAGGAATTCAGAAAATGATGACCCCTTCTCTAAATTTCAAAGGTACAATCGAAGTATGCTGTGGTGTTGAAGAATAGCTACAATGCTGCCTGAATTTTAAAATTTCTATCAAATATTCCATGCCCACAGACCTTGCAATATAGTTAGAAAAATAAATATTTACCTTCATTTTCCCACTTATTATTTAAAAAATCACCCTCCAAAGTTTGTCACTCAAAATAGTAACTACTATTTGTTGTATATGTGAATTTTTGGGAGCCCAGGTTTGTGGAAGTGGTCAGGATGGACAGCTCTGACTCAGAACCTCTCAGGAGGGTGTTTATTATGGCTTGATTAGTTGGAAGATCCAGTATTGGGAACTCACTCATATAGCTGCAAGTTGATGTTGGACAATGTGTATTTATGTTGATCACTACATTGTGTTACATGAGTTCCTTTAGGTCCCAAGAGAATAATGCTGAAACTGCAATGTATTTTATAGGTGACTTAGCCAAAGAGGCACAACATGTCACTTCTGCTATTCTATTGGTCACCAGACACAGCCCTGATGCAGTATGGAAGTTTAGTCCACAAAAGCGTGGGATTGAAAGCCAACAAAACAATAGTAATATTAGGGATCCAGATAAAGCTTACTGAGAAATGGTCTTCTGGTACCAAGGGAGAGATCAGGGAGGCTGGGAGTGAGAGAGTAGACCAATATGATAAAGCACCACTGAATATAGGAACTGAAGGATCAAAAGTTTGTGACTGTGGAGATAGACCATGACACAGAGTGAGAACTTCTTAAAAAGCAGATCAAAGAAAGGGAGCCTGGCTGGCATCTCTAAACACTGCAGGAGCAGGTTTGAGGTTAAAAAGAGGCCAAACTGGGAGTTAAAATCTCAAATGAGACAACAGCAAAGCACATTGGTTAATAATGTGAAATGCTTACTGTCAAACAGATGTGGTTAAGAAGTCATCCTGTTAGGAGGGTTAAAATGTTCCTGCAGCTTTTAAGTTTGAGACCTGGCAGCTGTAAGTGGTATAGAGGAAAGGATGGGTATATTGGAAGAAGACTAAACAAATTTTAGTTGTAGATAGTGGCTGAACAGAGTCAATACTGGCCTGAGTGGCCTGGTCAGTGAGGCTGCTAAAGGCTCATTTTGCTACTCTTAATATGTCTTTGTCATCAAAACCAGAGGGAAGACAAGAAGCTATGACCAGATAAGTTGAGTAGAATGGAGAACTGAGAAAAGGTGGAATTGTTGAAAGTCTGTTTTAATTTACTGCATCAATTCCTATCAGTGTCTTTCATGTCACACTTCTATTTCAGAAAAATATCCTGAGACCGTAAATGTAATTATTTTTGCAAACAGTACATATCATGCACTCTTTCAATAGAGAACTTGATGATTTCTCTCTAATAATGCCATGATTTAAACTTAATCAACATCTAAGATGGTAGTCTAGAAAGCAAGAAATATGAGGTAAGGGAAGCTTATTTAATTGGGGATATAGAACCCTTAATCTATGACATGAACTAGTGAGAGTCTTTCTCTATAAAAAGCATATGATGAAAGAATGAAACTACTCCAGTAATCATAACTTTTGACACCAAGATCAAACTAAATTGCTGCTGAAACTTGGCCAGCATTTTTTTTTTCTTGCTTTGGCAGTGTTTTCTTTACCAGCTAGTGGCCTTGTCTTGTGAATGTAAAAAATTTCGAGTCTGTTAATAATGATAATAGATATTTCTCAATATGTTCCTTTTTAAAAAATGCAGATCCCACAAGCTTTCCATGGTGTTGCTCCCAGCATAATGATTTGATTGATTTAAAGATGGAAACAATCATCATCAAGACATATTTGCTAAATATCTCATTACACAAAGAGCTGAGCCATAATTACTTGGAACAGTTCAGATGCACACATGGGCCAAACAGAATCAGTTTTACAATATCAGTGCAGGTGGTAAATGTGATTGATACCAACAGAAAAAATCAATTAAGTCTGAAAATGTAGAGCAATTGGATAAAACCATGCTCAAAATGTTTTAGAAGGTAGATTACTGCACTACCTAGGTATTATAAAGTCATTTTATTTCAAAACGTTCAATCATAGACTACATACAACAAAGCACCTTGCACTACAATCAGCTACAAAAATCATTGACCCATGAATGTCAGGAATAATATACTGGAACACAAAGAGGGGGAAAAAAACCTACCCAAGAGTAAGCTGGTGTTTAAGTTTATCTCTGTATCTTGGCTCTTTCTCCAAGCTCAGCATATCACAACCTTTAAAAACATGTCTGATAAAATATAACAGATTTTAGTCTCACCTCACAGATGCTGGCACACATACATTAATTAGATTCTACACAGAAAAAGAAACATAATGTAAACAAGCACATTGTTGGTTTTCAGGCATATATAACACAAATTCATTATGTTATGTACATTGATAACAAGTATTTGGTATACATCAATATACAGGTCTGATACATTGTAGATATCATATGGAATCAACTCTAATCAAATACAAATACACATATATGGGAAGAAAGAGTAGGTAAGTCTATAGAGTGTGTCAATTGTATCTCTACATTAATGTGGAATTACTTGCTACCTGACCCTCAATATGTTTATCATTGTCCCTAACAGTTGATTATTGTCTGGACTTAAGTTACAGTCTTTTAAAGTTTGAAAGTAATGTCTGATATATACTTGATCCTTCATGGAACCAAGAACTGCACCCTGGAACCTAGAACATCATCAGAACTCAGAATATATTTGATGAGAGACTCACCATATTGACAGAGATTCATATGACTATAGGAAGAGGCCACTTGTTTGTCTCAGCCGCCCAGAACCATAATAACCACACAGAAACTATATTAATTAACACACTGCTTGGCCCATTAGCTCTAGCTTCTTATTGGATAACTCATATTAATTTAACCCATTACTATTAATCTATAAATTGCCATGTGGCAGTGGTTTACTGGCAAAGATTTGGCATGTCTGACTCTGGCGGTTCCATGACGTCTCTCTGACTCTGCCTTCTTCCTCCAGCATTCAACTTAGTCTTCTCCACTAACCTAAGTTCTACCCTATCAGGCCAAGGCAGTTCCTTTATTCATTAACCAATAAAAGCAACATATAGACAGAAGGACCTCCCACACTATTTCCCCTTTTCTGTTTAAATAAAAAGTAAGGCTTTAACTTTAACATAGTAAAATTACATATAACAAAACAGTTATCAAGCAAAGAATTACAGTTACAATGTTTATGTCTAGTTTATCTTTTATCATAACTAAAGAAACCTGTAACTATAACTATAAATTCTTCAACTCCATCAAAGACTCCAGAAGAATATAATATTACCTAAGGAAACGAGAAGTGATTTGTAAGCAACTTCCAAAACTCTAGAATTGACAGAGACATCTTACTGCCTGAACAGTCACCCAAAGTTCTTCTATACCTTTGGGGCATCCATCTTCAACCTACAGGCCCATAGTATCCAGCAGACTTTTTCACAAAGTAGAAAGACAGTTACACCTATACTGGCAGTTTGTCCATCACATTTTTTTCTGTATCCTGCAGAATGTCTGGCAAACGCTTTCATGAAGCAGGAACATCGAAGGCACTTTCTCACCATTAGGCAAGTTCAGCAGTCATTTCTCTTTGGATACTGCATGTCCAGTTAAGTAGTCCAGGCATGAGCAGTCTCTTCCCCAAATAGCTAACCAACGCCATAAAGAGCTTCTTTAATATCCATCTTCATCTTGAAGTAGATTGAAGCTGTCAGGAGCAGATGTGTCTCACTGTCATGAAAAGTCCTAAGTTCTTAAACATTTTAAGTGCAATATTCTGAAAGTTTCTGAAAGATTTGAAGAATACCTATCGCTGGGTGGTGGTGGTGCACGCCTTTAATCCCAGCACTCGGGAGGCAGAGGCCGGCGGATCTCTGTGAGTTCGAGACCAACCTGGTCTACAAGAGCTAGTTCCAGCACAGGCTCCACAGCCACAGAGAAACCCTGTCTCGAAAAAACAAAAACAACAACAACAAAAAAACCCTATCCATCTGAAATACATCTAGAAAATCTAACTAACATGACTACAATCTTGACTATTATAGATGACTCTCTTTTAAGCTATATTTTTTAATTACACATTACATTTTTAAATGAGCTGTACAATCACAATACCTTAATCAAGAGCAGAAATATACATGTAACAAAGTTGACCTTAAATTTGTATCAATAAACCAAGATCCATACCAATGCAAATTATTCATATCTATATCATATCCCCCTTTAAATGTAAACAAACATTAATATACAATATTGTTAATGTTAGTTTCAAGTTGTTATGGATAATGGTCAGGAGAAAAGCTAAACAAAGAAGATCTGACTCAGAGTTCTTGTTTTAAAAAAAGGGAGAGAGTGCTGTGGGACAATGGTCTGTACCCTGTCAATTATATTTTAAATAAACACTGATTGGCCAGTAGCCAGGCAAGAAGTATGGGCAAGGCAATCAGGCAGGAAGTAGAAGCGGGACAATGAGAACAGAAGAATTCTGGGAAGAGGACACATTCTGCAGTCGTGATATAGACACAGAGCAAGCAAGATGTGACAGCCTTGCCAAAAAAGGTACTGAGCCACATGGCTAACAAAACAAGAATAATGGGCTAATATAAGTTATAAGCGTTAATAAGAAGCCTCAGTTAATGGTTCAATCAGTTTATAACTAATGTAGACTTCTATGCATTTCTTTGGGACTTAACGACTGTGGGAACTGGGCAGGACAGAAACCTCAGACAACACATGGCTCTCATTGCTCATCCAGTCCATGACTCCTATCATCAAGGAGAAATGTGTAACTTCTGTCAGAACTGTCATGCTAAGCAAATGAGCAGCACCTTGTACTTGTCACACTGACGGGGTTCAGGAAATTTGTTTTCAATATAGGGCTGAAATAATAAGTTTTGCCTGTAACTGTTGCAAAGGCAACAGAATAAGGAGAATACATCTCAGCTAGATGGTTACTATCTTATATGTTTTTGTTTTGTTTTGAATCCTTTCTTCATATTCTACCATTTGCTTCCATCATGTAAGTCAAGACGGATTCTATATTAATTTAAATATGCTAAGGGGGTATGCTATATTTTATATTTATATTTATCTATGTTTATATCTGTATCTATGTTTATATCTTTATATTTTACCCTTTATATCTCATCCATTTTCTATTTTACTAAGGTTGGTGAGATCAAGAATGTCTATGAAGAAGGAATTACATAAGCAAAACGCAGTTCATCGGGGAAAATCAGCTCACAGTTTGAAGGTTATTACACTGGATTGGTTGTAATAAAATGCTAGTGGTAAATGTGGAGTAATTCTAGTCTAGAGTAAGATCTTGGGTGTCAAGGACAAAGTTCTGTTAAAAACTTAGCTACATGGCTGTATTTCACAGCATGATTCACAACTAAGAGCAAAGACCAAGCCAAATTATTTTCAAAAGTATTAATGGGGACCATTAAGAGTTTATGACAACATTATATAATGAATACTTAAGTTTTACTATGCTGTTTGAGATTATCCATATCTCATTAAGTGAAGTCTAACTTTTGAAGGTAAGTACAGATAATTCCCTAAGCCTTATCCTTACAGGTTCCTAGTAGGAAATAAATTTGAGAGACCCCAAAGTCAGATGGTCCATTTTTCAGCATATGCTAGAATCACTTCTGAAGATTCTCCAAGAGAACCATTTCCACTGGGAGTGACCATGCTCACTTTCTGGAAATGTACCACAGTGCTATAGAACTCCATGGGATATTAAAGTTGGTGAAGTTAATACTACCTAGTCACCTATATTGAGATAAAAGTTAACTCTTTTCATTTATGCTCACCAGCCATAGTTACAGGAACTTGAGGTTACACAACTAATATGTTTTCAGATAAAAACAGCTTCCTGGATGATTGAATCATTTGCACATTTCATTCCTCCTAATCTTAGAACCCTAAAGTGGAAAAAAGGGAAAAGGTTTACAGGATGCTGTGGCAATCTCCCTGGTTCTGACATCTTCCTCTCGGGGCTCCTTATTTCTTCTAGTGATTGGGTTAGGTAGGGAACAAGGCTTCATAAGCAAAATGAGACAAAAAGAAATAATAAGTTGGGAAGATCTATGGCAGGCAGTTAATGTGGACAGAGAGAGGCATAGGATATTTTTAAAGGGAGGAAATTCAGTGGAGAGAATGATAGCATGAGTGGGATTGAGGAGGTAGATGCTCTCCATAAGAATTGGGCATCTGCTCTGTTACCTTCCCAGACAATCTTGACCTACTCTATCCATATCCAGAACAACTCAACTCCTCTAACTTCACAGGCCACCCAGATGGGAGCCACTCACAATCTTTTGTCTCTAAACCGCACCAACCCTGCTTTCTTAAGTTCCTCCTCGACTTCCTTGATGTCTATCTATCTCTGCTTGGTGTAGGGACTACACACATGGATTTTCTAGTTTACCTGAGGTGCAAATATGGTGGCAAAGAATTTCATAGCACTCATTTGATTCTCCAAAAATTATCTTCCAAGCCAGTCTGGTGAACAGTTCTCTCAATATCTTAAATATCTGCAGGTTTGCTTTGTTCTCTTTGTTTGCCATTATTTCCCTTTTAATTCCTGTAGAGGGGAGTTAAATATTCAAAATTTACAAAATACTAAGAATAGGTATCAGCATTTCTGCTTTGTCTTCCTTCATTGGGCTTCAGCTAACAAGAAGATAGAGAGAATTCCATACTAAACTCTTACTAAACATACATTATTGTGTACTCCCTTGCTTTTCTCAATCCTCCAATACACAGGAGCAGTCTGGATATGTGATGTCTTGTATTGACTGTCAAATTGACATGTTTTAGAGTCACTAGAGAAACATACTCCTATGTGTATCTCTGAGGTTCAAGTGAACTGGGAAGATCCATCTCTCTTATTAGTTTCTCTACTTATCCTACCTCTAAACACACACATGAACACAGACACACACACATGCACACACAAACCTTGTTTTATACATACATACAAAATTAAAACAGGAAGGGAAATTTAAAACTCCACTGATGAACTCAGACTGCCCTCCGTTTCAGAGTTCTACTCTCCTAAACCATCTCAGAAGTGATGGGTTCATCAGTTGAACTCCCCAAAGAGGAGGCATTGTCCGTCAACTTGGGTCCTGACCCGAAAGACTAAATTAAAAAAAAAGGAAGCAAGTCAAGCACCAGTATTCATCTCTCCATGCCTCCTGACAGACGATACAATGGGACCATCTGCCTCAAGCTCCTGCCACCCTATCTTCCACACCATTATGGACCATTTTCCTTCTCAAAACAACCTTTCTTACAGTGAACTGCCTCTTGTCGAGGATTTTGTCACAGCGATGAGAGCTGAGTCGTTGGACAGTGCTTCTCTCCTCCACTCCGCTCCAAGCCTTCATTTCTCCCGGCTGACCTTCCTTTGAGAAAGAGCTTTCTCACCCAGCTGCCACCTCAAGCTCTTTTCAACCTACTCTTCCTTTGTGACTCATTTTAGAAAGTTCCATGATGGCTTTCTGTAGGTGCAAAAAGTTTATTTATGAAAAAGAAAATCATTTTTCTTTTCCCTCACATTCCACCCCCAAGTTTTACACTGCCTTTTGTTACCTCTTGGTAACCATTGTCTGTTTCCTTTGTCAACACTGACAGGAACTCTGGCCATCTTGGCACTTCGTAATCGCCAAGTGGTTTCTGAATTCCTTAAAGAGGGTTCAGTACATTTCCAGCAGATAGAGAAAATAAGAGCATCAGCGAGATTTAAAATCTACATAGAAGACAGTGTGATAGACCTCTCTGTGGTCTGCAAATGTGGTGTTTCTCACCAGAGCCACAGAGTTGGTTTTCATAAATTCTGAGAAATTATGAAGTCCTCATGACCTGTATTATCCTCCCACCTTGTTCAGAGAAGTATCTGTTTTACTCAGTGCTGGGCATATAAAGTTGTCAGATATATGACCTGAAATCTGAACTCGCATAAACTTTCCCTAAATATGTATTTGAGATGTTTTAAATTTCAAATATATATATATATATATCCATTGAATTATTTTACTCCTAATGATATCTGAAGCTGATATTTAATTTCAAGATTGTTGGATAAAGATTCTCTTGCAGAGTGTGTGGATGCTTGCATTTAATACCAGCAATTGGGAAGCAGAGGCAGGGGAATCTCTTTGAATCCAAGTCCAGTCTAACCTTCATAGGAAACTCTAGGTCAACCAGGGCTACAGATTGAAACCTTGTCTAAAAAAGAAAAACACTGAGGTTCTTATATATTTTCATTCTCTCCAAGAATATAGATGTATCAAGTGTTCAGAGTTGTGGATATTAATGATAATGACACCTCCCATTTGTGTTTCACTTCACAAGGTACTGTCATGTACATTATGTTGCTTTTAAAACTGCACTTGTGATTCTTATGATGGCTGTGTTTCTGATCTGAGGATCTGACATCATAACAGCCTCTTTGCCTCCTGGGAGCCCTACCAGCTGATAATCCAAGGAGAGCAACCTACATGCCAGAGGTTCTGTTGCTCTGAGCATCCCAAACTCCCTAGGCTTCTATATACTTTTGCTTTCATTCCATGATGTAGCTACAATGCTGCTGATACAGTTTGTTATTTTTCTTTTCCTTCCTTCCTTCCTTCCTTCCTTCCTTCCTTCCTTCCTTCCTTCCTTCCTTCCTTCCTTCCTTTCTTCTTTCATTCCTTCCTTGTCTTCCTTATTTCCTTCTTTCTTCCCTTCCTTCTTTCTTTATTCTTTCTATTTATTTAATTTAAGAAATGATCTCAATTACTGCCTGAAAATCATGCTATAGTCCAGGTTAGCCTCAGACACACTCATAGCCATCTCCTGCCTTCAATTCCAAAGTACTGGGATTAAAAGCATGAGTCACTGTAACTGGTTTGGTTCCCACTCTTTCTACCTGCTTCTGCAGGATTGACAAGGTTGTTTGCTTCTGGAGTTTGGCTTTGTCAAGAAAAAGGTTAGACTGATTCTACTGTGACTTTGGCTCCATGGATGAATGTTTTCCCTGCCTACTAAAAGCTTCTTAGCAGGAAATCACAGTCCTCAGCCTTCTGAATTAGTACAGGGTCATCAGGACAATGGGATAAGAAAAGAAGGAATCTTCACCATCCAGTTTAGAGGCCCTAAATGGATCATGATCTTCATCCCACATTAAAATATAGCGTTTAAATCCAAAGTGCTTCAATGAAGTATGCCCATGGCTCTGAAGGCAGGCAGCTTGTGGGTTTCTGTTGTTTGTTTCTTTATTTGTCTGAATGGCATTTGGTGTCTATGCAAAAGCAAGTGAACTTTGGAATATCTGTGATCATCTTAAACACGAGACTGTGGAGAAATGTTGAGCAAGGCCCCATCTCACACATCGACATTTTCTCATTTGTGTTCATGTGTGCATGTGGTTGCCAATGTTGATTTTCTTCAATGGCTCTCTACCTTATGTGCTAAGATAAAATCTCTTACTAAACTCAGAGAACCATTAATTTTGCTAAACTGGATGGTCAGTAAGTCCCAGAGATCCTCCTTTATCCATCTGCCCACCCCTAAGATTACAGGGACATGACACTGTGCCAGGCTTCTTCAATGTGGATTCTGGGGATCAAATCCAGGTCCTTATGTTTATGTGGCAAATATTTTGGGAATAAGTCATCTCCCCAGCCCACAAAATTCTTTCTTATGTATATTTTAACTCTACTACTACTGATTTCTTTTCTGTAATATTACATATATAATTTTCAGGGTTTTTTTCAAATTCTGTCTATTAATCAGAAGTAGAATATGTTCAGCAACAAGAATGTCACTGACCTGCAAGAATTAAAAACTGGACAGGCTCCAAAACTTCAGTGAAGCCCTGTCTTGAAAAATAAAAAAAAAGAATTAAAAAACAAGCAGAAAGACACAAGGAGAGATTCTAAAGAATAGCATAAGGAGATGGCAGATCACTGTGGGCTGCCACAGTGAGAAGAGTCTGCAGAAGGTCCTTTTAGTCAGACAGGAATATTTATATTCTGAATAAGTCATCCCATATTTCCTGAGAGAAAGCCTTCAGGTTGTTTGTACTTAGAAGTTTAAAGTATTCCAAGATATACTTTTAAGTTATTACTATATAGATGATTCATTAAAAAAAAAGCAAACTGGTAAAATTTGAATGTGATTTATTTTATGGGTTTATAACAAATATAAATTGATTTCTTTTTTATTACTACAATCCCAGAGTAAGTACATCTTGTAAAAATAGAGGGAAAGTGATTTTTTAAAAAATCTATAAAAAAGAGTTTCTGACTGGGGAGATGGATCAGTGGATAATGTGTTGTCACACAAGTGTGAGCACCCCAGCACCCATGTGAGTGGCAGGTGGACATGGCGGCCTGCCTCTATAGACACCAGAGACAGAGAGAGGGTCTCCTCTGAACATCCAGGCTAAAGCCAGACTACACAGACTATGAATTCTGGGTTTAACTCAGAGACCCACCTCAATAAAAAAGATAGAGTACAATCTAGAGGACCTCAGATTTCATCCTCAGGCTTTTATGAGCAAACAGCCACCCATACCCACATAAAACATCTATATATACATAGATACCATACACAACACACACGGGGACTTGTAAAACTGCTAGTTCCTTCAAAATGTTTAAAGGAACTGGATGCTCCATCTGTCCTGGAATTTAATCTCTTCTCCTCCAAAGGCTGAAAACTCCCTCGGAGACCTGAGCAGACCCAACGACAGCCAAGGCAATGTCAAGCCAATAAGGTGTTTCTGAGGACGGTCCCAAACCTTGTTGGAGTAGGTGTGCAGCCCAGAGTGTAGACGAGATTTCCCAGAGGCACAAGTGGTGCCTCACTTGTTCCAGTTTGGATTTCTCCTTAGCTGCCTCCTACTTAGCTTTTCAAGCTTGTGTTACTATTCTGGTTTTCAATAGTACCAGATCCTAAAGCAGTCTACAAAACTGTATTGCTCTGTTTCACACAGGAAAAAAAAATCCCACATTTTTTTGCATCTCCTGCTGGGAACTGTGGCTGTAAATATTGGCAGGCTGAAAAATGCTGTGACCCTTTAGTATCAAGGCATATTGGTCTGTTGCTTTCCCTCCATTTTATAGCTTTTAGAAAAATGGACTAAGGAAGTAGTAAGACTCAGGGGATAAAATTCTCCTCAGAACTGCATTTCTCATGACATAGCATATATTAATATATGCAGGTAAAATATCCCTTCCAGAAAGGAGCTCTAAGATGGATTTTTCTAGCCAGCTCTCCAATATAATTTGACTCCAAATACAACTCAAGGCAATGGCTTATTAATGCTCATCACTCAATGTTACGCTCCTGTTTTTCACCTAGGGAGGTGGCTTTTTCTGCCAGAGTTACACATCATGCCTACCCATTTTGCTCTGCCCCATCTCACAGATGTCATGCCACACCTCTGTGTTCAGACTCTCCTGGGACACACGTGGTTACTTCTCCACACACCAGGAGAGGGGCTGTCTGACATGTTCATCCTGGTTCATGAGTCTCTCTCAATCCTGAGCAAGCCTAGCACAGCCTGAGGCAATGTCAAGACCAAATAGGTGAGCTTTCCTGTTCCTATCCCCTCCTGGACCCCAGAACCAAATGGAAAGTTTGTTTTCCTACATCAGGCCGTGGCCTCCACCCTGTGATCAGGTCTAGTCTTACTTTGTCTCTGCCCTTGGAATTTCAGGTTCTCGTCTTTTCTTTCAGTCTCATGAAAAGAAGAGCCAGGCTCAGGCAGAAATGAAAATGTTGTTTGTCTTGCTGGCAGACATTTATGCTCCTATATCGTCCAGGTGCTTCTCAACAGCCTCAAATAGGTCCTTGCTCTCACAAGCTCTGGATGTTGCTCTCCGAAGTCTCCTCAAAAACTCATCCTAACTGAGAAAAGAAAGGCAGTTATGAGTTCCCTACAAATTCCTCCTCTCAAGTGATAAGTGTTTGAGATTTGTCTGCTCTTATATAATTCCTTTGTGCAAGTCTTCCTTCCAGGGACACCTCCCCTGAGTGGTGGTCATATGTGCTTGGGGTGGTAGTGGGGGGGAAAGCCTATTGTGAAAGGGAAGGCTTTGAAGAGTCTACTGTGAGGAGACTGGTAGTTTGAATTCTAATTGGTCTTAATAAGAAGAACCTGGAGTCAGACATGGGGTATATGCTGAAAGATTAGAGAAGCAGATCAACCAGCCACTAGAGTTCTTACCTCAACTGAATCCTCAAACCAAAGGGGTGATTCTGTCCCTACGAATCTTCAGACTGAATTCCGTTTCTTCAAAACCTCAGATGGATCCTGAGTTCCTTGTCTCCTCCTACCTCATATTCTTCTCTCCACCCAGCCATATCACTTCCTGTCTCTACCTTCCTAGTACTGGTATTAAAGGTGTGAGCCACCCCTACTTGGCTATGTTTCTCTTCTAGACTGATTCAATCTGTTGTAGCCCAGGGTAGCCTTGAACTCACAGAGATCCATCTGCCTCTGTCTCCTGAGTGCTGGGATTGAAGGTGTGTGTGACCACTTCTGGGTCACTGTGGCTAATTAGTGTGAATAGAGCTGCCCTCTGATCTTCAGGCAAAATACAAGATTACAACACAAGCAAAATATCACCACAGAGGCTGTCTCGGGAAGGGGTTTGAGTGGATGGTGATTGTTCCAAAACCAGCTCTCAGTTCTGCATTACTAGATCAGCAATATCTAATTATTCCATGGGAATGTGGTTTCTCCTTCTAGGATGTTGTCTGATGAGACTACTGATGAATACATCCAATTCCCGACATGCCAGAGTGTGGTGGGTACATGACACCAACATGGCTGTATGACAACTTGAACAGAGGACATGACACTGCTGCTCACTCATCTTAAGAAAAGATGTCTTTTGGTTCCTGGGGATGGGGAACAGGGCATCCAGTCAGAGTCTGCTTCCTCAGTTTCATGAATTATTCTGTGCAATTTTAAAAGTGTCTTTTTAAATTAAATTACCCCAAAATCAGTTGATATTGTTAGCCAACAAAGACACTGAAATGTTTTAGGATATGAATGTGGGAACGTGATACAGTATTGGATGAGTGGACAAAAAGCCTCATCCCAGCTGTTCTTCTGAGACTGACTGAAACAATAGCTTTCCAGCCATGTATTTCTGCCAGCCATGTATTTCTGCCAGGACTCTGGATTGGAGGAGACTCTTCATTCAGCACATCTGCATCTCCTGGGTCTCTTCTTAACCCACACTCTCCTCCATGCAAATTCTGCTCCTTATCCCTCTACGGCTGGCCACACCATTGAACTGTTGTGTCTGACAGAATTGTGCTCTGTCCTTCAGAGGTGTTGGTGGGAAAGCTATTTTCTAGGACGAGTTCATCTCAAAGGTCCTCCTGGGTTGTCTGTCTTGGAGCTGAAGAAATACAGGTTTGTAAATGTATAACTGCTTAAGGCAGGTTATAAAATCAATTCAAAACCAGGCAGACAGGAACCCAGGAATAGAAGCAAAAATCAAATCTCAAAAAAAAAAAAATTGGAGGCATGAATAAAAAATGTTTGTGAGAGTTACTTTAAATGTGACCATAAATTGTAGCAAATATGTAGCTGGGATTCAGGAAATTCACTGCATTTTTTATCTCTAGGAGAGGGCTTCACTGAAAATGAAAGGAAAATAAAAGACACCTTGAGATATATTTGCCATATCTTGTGTTTGGAAATTTTGCTGAACTAAACATTAAGGTTATTATTGTGTTTGTATCCTGTATTAGCTAGTGTTCTCTAGAATAACAGAACTTACAGAACAAATATATATGTATATATACTGAAAGTGGATTTATTAGAATGACTGTGGTCCAGCTAATCCAAAAATAGCTGCCTATGAACGAGAGGTTCAAGAATCCAGTAGTTGTTCAGCCAATCAGAATGGATGTCTTAGCTGGTCTTTAGTATCCCAAAGAAGTAGGCTCTTGTTAGCAAAGCAAGAGCAAGAAAAGAGAGAGCTTCCTTCTTCCTTGTCCTTATGTAGGTTTCCGTCAGGAGATGTGACCCATATTAAAAATGTGTTTTCCCACCTCAAAGATCTAGATGTGAAGTGGTTCTTCCCACTTAAAATGATTTAATTAAGCAAAAATTCTACATAGCTGGGCCATTTTGGGGTTTTAGTTAAGTCCAGATGTGTTCAAGGTGACAATCAAAATAGCCATCACAAAAGCAATATTAACAACCTAATAAAGGGGCTAGGGAAATGTCCCAGTTAATAAAGTATTTGCCATGCAAGCGTGAGAACCTGAGTTCTATAATTAGATCCCATGTAAGAATCTGGGTGTGGTGGCATGTATGGTCTCATTTGTAGCCAGCCTCAAACTTGCTCTGTAAACCAGGCTGGAACACATAGATCTATCTGCTTCTTCCTCCCAAGTTCTGGGTCTAAAGGCATGTGCTACCACACCCAGTAGTGCCATACATGTAATAGCCATGCTAAGAACTTAGAGACAGGTGGACACTGAGAGACCCTGTCTCAAAACACCAAGGTAAACTATTCCTGCAGAACAATACTGACTGTTGTTATCCTCTGAACATCATGGCATATGTACATATGGACACACACACATGCACTCATATGATCATATGCAGTTGTACACAAATACACATGCACACAGAAAATAAGTATTTAATTAGAAATATTTCAGAGGACTTTCACAGAAAACTAATACCCCAAAGAACTTGGTGTCTGATGTTCTTGAATTATTTATTTTACATTAATGAAATATATTACAAATGTGATAAAAAAAGAAAAATAGATCAAATAAATCAAATATACACTAATGAGCTCAAATGAAACATTAATTAAACATTAAATCATTATGATTTTGAAAAAATATGAAAAATTTAAATTTAAAAAGTACCATGCTAATAGCCATCACTCCTGTTTGCTGTTACTGGCTTTGTTAACTGGGAAAATGTCAGAAATACTGACATCAAAACCACAAAGTCACAGCCTTAAATGACCAGTCAACTTTGACACAACCCAATTAAACCTTTGTAATAACATTTTTATATGAAATCAAAAGTTGGCTTTTCTCTGTTTTTTTTTTTATATTTTACACACCCAAGCACATGCACACACTATGAACATAAGGGCACTCAGGCTGACAATATTTAATACAGATCTATTTGGACACTTAAAAGATCATGCTGTTTGATTAGATTTTTTTCAGACCCTAAAATTGCTTCAGTTCATGTGGGATAGACCCATATGTTTATGATGGTCTGCAATTTCTGCAAATTGTTCACCATATGGTGTTATCAGAACATTTAAAACTGTGTTGGATCCTGGCTGTATTAAGAATATCAGCAGTTCCTACATGCTTTTGAAGATGGGCTAACTTCATTTTTTGTATACCTTTTATAAGTTCTTTTTTTATATAACAGATGGGATACATTTGCACAAATAAATTAAATAATTACATTTTGAAAGTCAATCATCAATTTAAGTAGTTCCTCATCCTGAATATGAACAGCCACTCAGGAAACTTCTAATGATTTCAACAACAAATACATTGGCATGATATGATGGCTATATAATTGATGATAATAATTGTACTCTTGTGAAGCCTGATTCACCTAAGCAATTTGCTTTGAGAAGTGATGCTCTGGTTATCATCTAGCTGGCTTCACAGTGGTCCTAACAATATTTGGCCAAGAAGCATGGGATGTAGGATACACCATCTCATAAATGAACTGGAAAGTACCAAGAAATAAGTGTGATGGCTCATACAATCATTTTATTGCATAAATTGAACCCATGGCACACACAATTTTTAAATCATGCATTTGGCTTACCATTGAGTAACACATTGTGCCCACTCTTTCCATGTTATCCTGAAATGTTTGGGAAGTGAAGGAAATAATTTCTTACCATCATGCTGATCAACTCTTGCATGTACCAGGAAAAGCCATTGAAAGAAAAAAATCTGAGGGAAAGAACACAGAGATACTTATAAAAACTCAAGATTAAAGCCAGATGTGGTGGGTCAGGCCCTTAAATCCAATGCTAAGAAGGCAGATCTCTGTTGTAAGTTTGAGATCAGTCCAGTCTCTCTCTCTCTCTCTCTCTCTCTCTCTCTCTCTATATATATATATATACACATATATATACATATACATATATATGTGTGTGTACATATATACACACATATATACACATATTTATACACTATATATATGCTGAATTCATAGTGAGACCCTCAAAAAATTCAAGATAAACTGTTAAAGTATTTAGTTTCTACAAAAATTTAATAAGACTTTGTTTTTAAACTAAAGAAAAGAAAAAGATAAGAAGAAAACAAAAACAAAAGGGCAGAACTAGCTTCAGATATGCCACTGGTAATAAATGTAAACAGATTTAGATTTAAAAAAAGTTATATACCATTGTAGGTAGCATATCTAAAGACATTTTACATGGATCTAATCTACATGGGAAGTAGAAAAAGAGAAGATGTCCTGAGTAAATTTGGAGCATGAGGATCACAGGAGAGGGTAGAAGGGGAAGGGAGAGGAAGGGAGGTGAGCAGAGAAAAAAAAATGTATAGCTCAATAAAATCAATAAAAAGAAAAGAAAAGAACAACATTAGCATACTAAAACAAGCTTAAGGAAAATATATAAAAAGAAACAAAGGACGGGGCTTGGAGGTTTCTCACTTTGTCTTACTTTTTAGTCTTCCTTTTGCTTATTGTGTGCAGTTGAGATATTATCTCTCAGCTTCCCATTCCTGTTATCATGCTTTCCTTGTCATCATGAACATCTAGTCCTCTGGAGCCATATGTCAAAATAAACTCTTCCTTAAGTTGCTTTTTGCCATATTTCATTACAGCAACAGAAATTAAGTAGCATACATGTTATGCCAAAACAGCATCTAGTTCAACTTTTCCGTAGAATTAACATTTTGTTGCCATTTAATTGTGTTTCTTTCTGTTTCTAATGTCTGATTAATGTGTTCTTTTTATGATCCCATTTGTATATTGCATTTTTGCTGGTGTTGCTGTCCAATATCTTTTTAGTTTCAAAAGTTACGCATCTCATGTTTACACTTGTACCTTTTTAAGTGTGTAAAATTAACTATTATATGAGTTAATATTATCTGCAAGCTTTCCCTTTTAATTTTGCTTCATAATCCCTTCAGTTCTTAAAAATGTGTCTTAGAGATTCTCATCTATCTATATCTACCTGCACATACACAGTCACTTACCTTTTGTTTTGTGTTTTTTCTATCAGGCTCCCTGCACTATTTATTTTTTCATACTTCCCTTTTTATTGTATAGCTAAGCCTTCCCTTCCCTTTACTCCCTATGCTTCACATGAATATCTAATATATTGAATAGAATCAAGCATACAAATGGAGCTCTCACATTAGCAGACATTAGCTATTCTTGATAGAAGCATTATCATAATTAGAACAGAATGCAATTACCCTTGTCATGTGGACTTAGATTATTTTCCTCATTTAAAAAATTCATCTTATAATATATGTATATTCTTCTACAAAGATCTTATACTTACTTAGGCTTTCTTTGGAGGAAGGTGGTAGTAATTTATTTAGGCTAACATAGATGCTGTTATACATATTTTGTAATATAGTAAGGAAGAGGAAGTACTCAAGAGCACCTTAGCATTCCAAGGCAAACTACTGCATTATCTTGTTGCCCAAGTGGCAGGGCCTCAAGGGTGATTTGGATGGCTGCAGAAGTGGGTAATGCATTCTCTTGGCTTCATCAGAATTTACCATTAAACTAGGGAGCTACCTAGCTGCTCACACTGAATAGCCGCCCTTAGGAAGAAGCCCTCTTAGGGAGAGTTGTCTTCCTTGGTACCACATTATTAAAGTCTCTTTAGTATGAGAAACCTCTGAAACAAAAGAACAAGCTAGAGATTCCATGATAAATGACCTAGTCGTGAGGTAGGGAATTGCCTGATTATTAAAAGATACATATTATTTTTGGCACAACTTTTAATTTACTCTGAATTGATGGCCCCATTTATTAAAAAGGAAGAAATAAACTCTCTTAGCCATAGCCATCTTCTGACAATATTAGCTATATTTGTATTTTTAACGAACTCAGTCCATATATTTTAAATATTCTCCACCTTAACAATCCAAACTAACAGCTACCACAATATATTTTATTTTTGTTCTTAAATACAAATTGATCATAGATCTAAATATTTCATTTTATCTTTCTATAAATCTGCTTATTTTCCTGTCTAAACTCTAAAAATTGAATAGATTAGCATACATGGTAGATGCTTAATATATTCTTCTCTAAATATAACCACTATTATAGTATTTAAAAATAATTTATATTTATCCTTTGAATAATATAACATCTTGAAGTGACGAGTGAGCTTTAATTTTATAAGATATACCATAGTCAGATCAATTATCCTGGGTTCTATAATATTTTCATTTAACATTTAATAGAATTTAGAATTTCCATTCTTCCTAATTGTCTTGAATATGACAAAATATGTGTTCAAAGTAGTTATATAATATTGTTCAGAGGGCCACTCTGTATCTGTTAAACAAGATTTTAATGAGAGAAGATATGAACACATTTAAAGTAAGTGTGTGTCACATAGAGATGACTAGTGTCTGTATAATATGAATCACCAGATTTGCTGCTATATTAGGATCCCACACCTGGCATTACCTGGATAGTCATGAACCAGAGACTGTATAGCCCAGGACCTAGGAGAGAACCAAACATGACTGACAAAAAAAAAGTCAATGAAATTATTCCCAATGATATTCCGCTATATTCATAGATCAGTGCCTAGCCTAATTGTCATCAGAGAGATGCCATCTAGCAACTGTTGGGAGCAGATGCAGGGAGCCACAGTGAAACACTAGGCAGAGTCAGGGGAATCCCACAGAAGAGAGGGAGGAAGAATTGTAGGGGCTAGAGAGGTCAAGGACACCAGGAGAACATAGCCCACAGAATCAACTAAGCCAGGCTCATAGGGACTCACAGAGACTGAAGACTGTTTGGGTCTGAGCTAGGTCCTCTGCATATATGTTATTGTTGTGTAGCTTGGTGTTCTTGTAGGACTCCCAACAGTGAGAGTGGGGCCTGTCTTTGACTCTTTGGCCTACTCCTGGGTCCCTTTTCTTCCTACTAGGTTGCCTTGTCCAGCTTTGATATGAAAGTGCATGCCTCGACTTATTGTAACTTGTTATTTTATGTTTGGTTGAGGGAAACAGAAGAGTGGAACTGGAGGAGAAGGAATATGGGAGGGGGCTCTTAGAGAGGTGGAGAGAGGAAACCTGTGGCCAGGATGTGATGTATGAGAGAAGAATTTTTAAAAGGGTAAAAGCATGTGGGTGTGTATTGTTTTAATGACTCAGTTGAAAGGCAGACAGTCCCACAAACTCTTCCACATGTTGAATAGATCCTTTTACAGATGTCGCAAGGATGTAGGGGGAAAGAAAAAGGATGAATGTTCTCTGAATTCTCTCCAGTCTGTAAACTTCATGGTGAGTGCAGGCCTCTGCATCCTACTCATGGCAAAACTTGTAGCTACAGAACAACCCTGACAGCACAAGGTAGAATCCAAGCAGCCGAGCACAACAGTGTATGGAGAAATCAAATTCCTTGTTCCTTGAAGCCATCTGTCTAGAATCTGAGATTATATCTCATTTTAAAAATTCAATTTGTTCCTCTTCAATTGGAGATGAATATGAAAAACGAATTACCCAAATTAGTTTCAAATGAACTGATGCTGAAGAACTAAATCTAAATGCAGAAGAATGCAGAAAATATATGTATATAAGTTTATGCTTTGAACAAAAAGTTTTGACAAAATATAAAATTATAACATAGCATACTGAGGGTTGTCAGCAGTTGTAAAATCTGACTTTTATAGATGTGTCTCCAAGCTCCTTCACTTCACTTGAGAACTCCTAGAAGAAAGTCAAGCTTCTAGCTTTCGGTAAGGCAAAGGGGATGCCTAACTTTGGCTGCCCCACATATACTGCTCTGTCATTCTTTATGTCTAAGAGAAAAAAGATATTTAATCACCCCTGAAATGTTAAAATATTAGTTACAGAAAATGCTAACATTTAAACTTGCATGTAAATACTCTTTGATATTTAAAGAATAGGACAAGGGTCACAAAGACCATAGAGAGACAACAGAATACATGAAAGCTCCAGTAACAACATGGTGAGATTGATAAGAATTTTGTCAACATAACTAAAGGAAATATCTGGAGTGAATGAGTAGTAAGAAGGATCCACAGCCTATGAAACCAGGGCAGGACAACAGAGAGTAGAAGAGCAGGCATGAGCAACTACTTAAGAACCACTGTGACACCCTCACATGCACACATGTGTGTATATATATATATATACACATATATATACATACATACAAATATATACACATGTATGCAATAGAATATATATCTATATATGTAATATGTATATATGTATGTACATACACTCAGACACACTCATGAGTTTTGTTGTCTTGATTGTTTATCAATTTTCTGAAATAATTCTAAATATTTTTCTTTGTCAAGTGTGTCCACTAAAACTTCTCTTCCATTTGGTTGGGAGCCAGGAAAATATTAGACTAAATTTCCATAAATGACAGAAGCAACATTCTCATTCTCTGCAGGAGTTGTGTGTGTGTGTGTGTGTACTGTTTACACATCTTGAACATGGTCAGTTTACAGCCAGCCTCAGTCTTCATTCCTTACAACTGTCATAGACATAGTGGAAAGCCTATGGCATTCTCACAATACACACAACCCTAAACAAGCCTGAGTCCTTTAGACTCTAAAATTTAGAGTATCAAAATAAGGCAAAAACAATTAAAAAGTCCATTGACATCAGACTCACCATTCTTTCCTTCTGCTTGGCCCCTAACTGATATCAAATGTCCCAGGTAGCAATGACAAGACATTTGTTTTATTTTTTGTTGTTGTTTTTTTTCACTTTTGGAAATGACCAGAAAGTAACAAGTTCAGCGTGTGACCTGTTCCAGCCAGGAAAAACAAAGATGTTTAAGCTGATTTTCCGGAGTGACACAAAAGAACTCAATACAACTGATTCCAATTCTCTGTGAATAAGGTCTGCTCTACTATCTCTAGAATGCATAATCCAGGCTATTATTTGCAGCAGGCTGATCTCGAATTGTTGGATGCAGATTTAGGATAAGCTAAAATATCACAGAGCTCATGTGCCTACTAAGACATAACCAATTTTTCCTGAATAGATTCCTCTCAGGCTTTTAAGTCATAAGTTAGTTTCCAGAACTCTTAAAAATTTGATTCAGGTAGTTTGAGCCAATTTTCACTTCCTTTTAGGAAAGAATGAACATTAAAATTCCTTAGTCTAGTGTTGTCCCTGACAGCGTTCCAATCAAAGATGTTCAAAATCTGTATCCGATAGTCTCATGCAGTAATTTTACAAAGACTTAACTAGATTCAGAAAGACAAGGACCACACATTTGCTCTCATATGCAGAATACCAATCTCTCTCTCTCTCTCTCTCTCTCTCTCTCTCTCTCTCTCTCTCTCTCTCGTGGGTGTGTGGAGTATGTATGTAGTTCATGGAATTTTGGAAGGGTACAGTTAGTGAGATGGAATAATTCTTAAGGGAATAGGGAGGGTGGAAAAAGAGAGTAATAGAACACATAAAAGAATGGAGCAGTATATGGGGACAGGGAGCCAAGGAGGAGGAAGATAGGGGAGTGGGTTACAGACTTGCAAAGAAACCAGGTTTGGTTTCCGGTACCCATTAGCAGCTCACAAACATTTGTAACTCCATTTTTAGAGGCTATAATTGCCTTTCTGGCCTCTGACAACATCAGGCACATAGTAATACATATATACATATGTAGACAAGTTAAATAGACAGGATTTTGAAAATACAGCATTAAAATCCACTTCTTTGTATGCTAACTTAAACAATTGCGAACAATTTTTAAAATGTCTTTCACAAGGCCCTACCCCTAAATGAAGAACTATCGGCAACCAATGGCTGCCGAGGGAGGGAGAATCAGTCTTCTCTAGATAGAGATTCACCAATGCTAAAGGGTCAACCCTAGACACATGTATGTACAAGCAACATAAATGAACCCAGTAGGCATGTGTGTGTGTGTGTGTGTGTGTGTGTGTGTGTGTGTGTGTGTGTGTGTTTTATGGGATATTTTATCACACTGTGAACCCTGAGTTTGCATTTGCTTTGATTAGATAAAATTAACCTTGGGTCAGGAGGCTGAGTTAGAATTTAGTTGACAGAAAGCAATCACAGAGTATCAGAGAACATCTGGGAGAAATGGAGAGACACAAGAATTAGTAGGGAGGGATTTGGAGTGGCACAGATTTTTTTTTCTGGTTTGGCTAAGTGGAAGCATTGGGGCTTATGGAGAAGCCAGCAGAGAGAGAAGGTTAGCTAGTTATGACCCAGTGTCTCTGAACTAGCAGGTTTTCACCCCACCCTTTGAATCTTGAGTATTATTTATGAATAGAATGATAGAGACTTAGTTAAAGCTATCTTTAGCAGCAGCAACAGAGCTGGTGCCTGCAGGAACTGAATTTCTGCCAGGCTGTGGCCTGAGTGGGGATGCTACTGCTAAAAAAGCAGATCAGTAACTGCACTGTTGCAATTGCTGGCTAAAATAGCAGTAGAATAAAGCACAGTCACTGTGCTCGAGATAAAACAACATGTGTGTTCATGTGAGTGCATAATAATAATTATAAAAGAGGTCAGGCATATGAACAGGAGGGAGGAGAGAAGAGTCTAGGAGGGAAAGGGATAAAAGTGATATCCTACTCATGTATGAAAATCTCAAAAGTAAAAATGTTCTCCAGCACGCCTTCATCGAGAAGTACTGTCTGTGTTCTAGTCCTTTGAAAGAGAGCTGGTTTAATTCCACTTTAGCCAAACTGCACATGTTTGTAAGTGTAAGCTGAGTAAGCTCCAGATCTATCATCAAAGGCTTTAACAGCTAGCTAAACCCTTGCAACAATAAAATGTCTGCAAGGGACACTGGGTAATTTCTACCACAGGTATTTAAAGTTTCTGCCTCGATGTTTCAGAGTGATTGTAGTTGAAAAAAGTCCACTCAACTACAGCAAGATTATGATACTATGGAGGCTAGGTCAAATACCTCAAATTAACAGTCCAAGTTGACCTCACAGCCAACAGGCAGGAGCAATTGTCAGACATAAACATGAGCTACCTTGGAAGTCCCACAAATGACTTTCTATAAATAGAAATTCTAGAAACCTTGAGTACGAGACCCAAAAAGAAAACTGTGCACCCAGCTACTTCCCACGTCTTGACCCTCAAAGTCATAAACTTGTAACTCCCAGCAAGTTTTAGTTTATATCATGTTATGTATCAAATACAACTGGACTGCTGGGATGTATCTATTTTCATGTTTTGCCACTTGATCATGTAAATGCATACCATGGAATTATTTGCTTTAGAAGGCAGATATCACATAAGGAAATTTTTGAGATCTATGTACTGCTGGCTTCTACCAATCAGTATTCAATGCTGGTAAATCATCTTCACCCAGTTAACAGTTATCTATTTGGTGAGCTCATCTTCCTGTATCCTATTCTTGGAATGTTTAAGATTTTGCTCTTTCATTAGATTATTTTGTTTGTTTGTTTCTCTTTAGTGTCTTGGTAGACTAAAACTCTCTGTGGATTTTTAGTCTATATCTCTGTTTCCATTTTTTGTTTGAAAAATTTTCCTAATTTCCCTGAATCAGCTGTGTCTCAAGGGTATGCTCCAAAGAATCTGTGCTGAGTCAGGCTCCTGTCTCTGTTACCTTTTCCTCTAGAGACTGTTCCTAAGTCTTTGCTGTCTGGAATGTTTCCTGATGTTTTTGGTCAACTATTGTTTCTCCATTTTGTTTAACCCAGTATTTACATGTGTTCTTGGTGACGTGTTGACTTGGAATTGGTTACTCTGTCACAGCTGAAAGCAGATGTCTATCCAGCTGTGCTTTCCTCTGGAGTGTGTTATATATTCTCTGTTCATTTGTTTATATATTGCATGTGTTGACAACATAAACACATAGTGTCTTGAGAGTCTGAGCTTGTTTTCTTTCACCCTGTCATGGTAAAGCCTAGGCAGCTTGCTAGCATAAAGAAAGAATTCAATAAATATGTGGGAGTTGAGAGTGTAGTTCAGTAATAAAGCGTTTGACTACCATGTATAAGGACCAGGATTTTTTTGTTTGTTTGTTTCAGGTTTGTTTTTTATTGTTGTTGTTGTTTGAAACAGGATTTTTCTATATAGCTCTGGCTGTAGACCAGGTTATCCTCAAACTCGGAGATCTGATTGTCTACCTCTCTGCCTCCTGAGTTACGGGATTACAGGCATGTATCACTACTCCTTCAAGAACCAGATTTTGATGTCAACACAAAAATAAAAATTTGAAGGGAAAGAAGGAAACTAATAGGTTTTTCTTCTTTCTAATATTCTTTCACCTAAGTACATATTTGGGAAACTTGACTAAGGATAGTAGTAGATGACTATAACCCCAATACTCCAGACTCTGAAGCAGGATATGCTAGTTTGAGACAAGCCTGAGCTCCATGATGGGAGGATCCTGTCTCCAAAAATAGACAAATCAGCAAAAAACCCAGAAAGTTGGCCTATGGACTTTCATTTTTTCTTCTAAGTTTAAATTTTAAAAACATGTCCCATACCCTGCTCTATACATTGAATTACTCACTAAGTTCTGTTTATCCAGTATTCTTACTGTTTTCCTACCATGCCTTCCCATTAGTCCTCTCTATCCAAGTCCAGGATGCCCTTGAATCTTAACAGTTATGACCTAAGTCTGCTAGTTGATGTCTTACTTCTAGTTCTGTTTCCTTTTTCTAGCTTTTCCTAACATTCTGTTTACTCAAATACAAATGTTATTATTTCAACTGTTTAAATGTCAAATAACACTGTGTACAAGATAAATAATGAACTTCTTTGTATGGAATACAAAGTTTTAAGCCACTTTACAATGACAAACTGTTGGCAGAGACCGCTCATTTCTTTTCCGGCCACCCAGAACTGAAAAATTACACAGAAACTACATTAATTACAACACTGTTCGGCCAATGATTCAGGCATATTTCTAGGTAGCTCTTACATCTTGAATCAAACCATTTCTATTAATCTATGTATTGGCACTAGGCTGTGGCTTACTGGTAAGGAACC
>JAQHUG010000117.1:1977967-1996996 GCA_028555095.1 Dicrostonyx torquatus | reverse complement strand
AGGGCCTGGGACAAGGGGAGTAAATGTAAATTTTTTCTTTTAACAATAAAAAAAGAAAAAAGTTTTTAAAATCCAAAATTTTTTATTGATTTTTATTGAGCTCTACATTTTTCTCTGCTCCTCTCCCTGCCTCCCCTCTCCTTCAGCCCTCCCTCAAGGTTCTCATGCTCCCAATTTACTCAGGAGATATTGTATTTTTCTAACTTTCATGTAGATTAGATCCATGTATGTCTCTCTTAGGGTCCTCATTGTTGTCTAAGTTCTCTGGGTTTGTGATTTGTGGGCTGGTTTTCTTTGCTTTATGTTTAAAAATCACTTGTGAATGAGTACATGTGATAATTGTCTTTCTGGGTCTGGGGAAAACAAAAATTTATATATTAGGGCTGGAGAGATGGCTCAGTGGTTAAGATTATATGCTGGTTTCCTCTTTGAGAGGAACTGACTTCAGTTTCCAGCAAGGATACTGGACAGTTCATAACTATCTGTATCTCTAGCTTTAGGAGGAATCCACAGGGGCATATACCTTCCCTCACACATATACACAAAATTAAGAATAATAAAAATAACTCTTAAAAAAGTAACAGTGTGTTCTTCCCTTTCTTTGCTTCATTCCTTCTTATCTTCAAGCATTAAGGTATGAGATGGAAGATGAAAAACAGGAATAAAAGAGAGACAAGGAGAGGGCAAGGTGGGCAAACACTCATATTAGCGAGCAGACTACTGGGGATCATAGGTTACTTACAAAACTGGAATTCTGAAGTATGCTCCTTGGTTAAAAAATAAACATTAGTAACAAGAGGAAGTAGTATTTTATCATCCAATAGAATTATTATTTTTTTCTGGCTAGTCACCAATATAATCAATTTTATTGACTTAAATTTCATAAGTCAAATCTAGACATTGTATCTTGGGAAAAAGGCCCTGAATTTTGTATAAAGTTAGCATATCTAATGTTCAACAAGCACATATAAACATAAAATATTAATGCCAAAAATATAATTAGTGGTTTTTATTCTCAATTCTGTGGCCTTTCTATCTATCAATCAAACATTCTGACTGGCTTCCTTCTTTACCAGTACTCTCCATCATGAACCTACGAGGGGATGTAGCTAACTCGCCCTCCAGCTCCCAAAGCTTATCAGCTATGCTCTTTCTTTTATAAAGTGGGTGCTAGGTCTATTTAAGAAACTGGGAAATGTTCTAGCCTAGGGAAATTGCTTCACCTAATTCGAGAGTTTGAACAGAAATCACAGCCATTAAGTTGGTCCTGAGGAAGCATCAGCATTCGGACTTGACTGGAGGGGGAGAAGAATGGCTGTCATTGCGATGGGATACACTTCCTTGTGTAGAGACGGGCATGAAGAACAAGCCTGACCAGGAGGCAGCTGAGAGGAGAACAGTCCTCAAAGACAGCAGCTCAGTTTGTTTGTCAGCAGCTTAAGAGAAAAGCAGTGAATGAGAGAGAGGCCATAAGCTAAGGGAAACACAGCTCCCAACTTCTTACCTTCCTGGATGATGCTCACTTCCTATGTTTTGACTTCACAGTAAAGTCAAATGATTAAGCAGTAACCCAAAACCCCGTGCCATATGTTGTGTGCAGCTTCACAGGGAAAGGGCTGCTAATTGTCTGAAGAGAGAAGGCCTTCTGAAGGGTTTGAAAGGGACTTTTTGGAGGAGAAAAAGGACAGATAAATAAAAGCCAATGAGGCAGAAAAGATAGTGTGTGCAAAAGCAAAAATGGTTTCTCTCACTTCCAGCATGGATTTGTGTTTTGAAAACAGTGTGACATCACTCATCTAGAGTGATCATGTCCAGTCCCTGAGGAAAGGCCCTTAGAAGGAGAATATTCAAGGACAAAGGAGAAGGTCAGCCACAACAAACCTTCCTGGAAAGTTCTTCAGCATCATAAGCCAGGATATGGGTCCATAAAAGACCTGGGACATTCTCATGTACAGTACTCAGGAACCCAAGCACCTTGGTTTGTATTCTAGTCTGGCAACCTATTAGCTATGGGACCATGGACAAATTTGGTAGTTTCCACTTTGCTCGGTTTCTTTGCAGTTAGAAAAGTACTTGGCACAAGCATATATTAAGAATGCATGGATTGTTGTTAGCATACAAATCCAGTGGTGATGTCTCACTTGGTAAAGTACTTGCCATGCAAGCGTGATTATTTGAGTTCAGATATCCAGCATGCTCATAAAAAGTCAACTGAATCTGTGTGTGCCTGTAATCCTATGACTGTGAAAGCAGAGAGTCATTAGCTAGACAGCCTAAAAAAATCATTTGGTCTCCAGGTTCAACAAGATATCCTGTCAAAACTCTGAGGTGCCAAGGCTTTTAGGAAGACACATAACATTGATCTATGACCTCCACAAGTACACATATGCACACAAGACCATAATAATGTAGGTACACTTATATATAATACATATATGCCACACATAAACACACATGCACAGAAACACAATAAATGCTAACCAACAAATGTGTGTTGTTTAATATATATTTGTTTAAAAAGTGCAGCTACATTGCAAGAATTCCTGTCTTAGATTTTATCTCTTCCAGACAATATTGATGAGAGATAAGAGACTATGTTGATCTGGGTGTGATTCTTGAAACTATATAAAAAGACTTGCGTGTTTATTTAGTTATGTCTGAGATTATAAAAAATGATAGCATTAAAAACTTGAAGCAAATGTGCCTTTACCTTCGTGCATGAAATCAAGTGGAAAATCTACTGGAGCCATTTAATATAATTTCAGATACAAGTATATTTTTCCATGAAGAAGATACTCACTTTGATTGATGATCCAAAGCCTAGCAAATTCTAGCTTATTTGTTCATAAGCATTTTATATCAAATATTGTATTGCACACCTACCTTCGGTGACTAAGTAAAAGCAATACTTCTTACTCATAAATTAAAATATAGCCTAGTATTCAACTCAGCTATGACCCCAACAGATGTTCACTGAAATTTTGGGTGAGGTGAGAATAACAATGCAAGCAACCAATGCTCAGAAATTACTGTCTTACTCCCCATAGCTTTTCTTCTCTTGATCATTCACAAATATGAGCACTAAGTCCACCTATCTTCCTAAGACAACAAAAGAAACGTTCAGATTCCTTACTCTACCCTCATCAGTAGCTTGTTCAATATTTTATTTGCTTTAATTTCAAATCAGCTTAAGTAGATAAACACAGGGAATGATCAACTAAACCATGGTGTGGTTTAGTACCAAGAATTCTCTCCAGACATTGAGCATGTTCTGTTCATACATTAGCTAGTTTGGTTTATTTTAAATTATTTTTAAACTCGTATTTAAAATTTTGATCTCAGCAACTGGAGAGGTGTCTCAGAGGTTGAAAACACATACTGTTCTTTAGAGGGATCTAGTTTGGTTTTCAGCAAACTCACAATCACCTCTGACTCCAGCTCCTGGGGATTCAGAGGCTTGCTCTAGTGACTTCTCTCACCTGATACACTCATGTTCACATATACTTACATAGGCACAGACATGTGTGCATAATATGAAGTGAAATAAATCTTTAACAAGTCAAGTAAAAATGAGAGATTGAATTTTATTTCTGGTAAAAACACACCTGACTCTCAACTTTGTCTTCACAAGTATTAGGGTTAAAGGGCAATTCTTAAAGCATCTATGCGACTTCCCATGCATGAATGTACATAGACATGTATATGCATATAGTTTTAATTACATTCTTGGACTAGATAATGTAATTACATACTTAGCACCAGCAATATCAATTTCTTTCATGCCATAATCTCTATTAGGGATATCAATGACTACATAAATGTTGTATGTAGTTCTTCTAGAACTACAGATACACTGGAGTTCAAGTGATCTGGTACACATGAAGTAGATTCCAGATTTTCATTGCATCTTTAGGCAAATATAAATTATATTTTGGAAAAGATATTTGAAGGCTGAGTCCCTACATAAAGACCATGCACTTTAAATTTTACTGAAATCGTTGGACAGTGGTGGTACATTCTTATAATTTCAGCACTCAGGAGGCAGAAGCAGGTGTATCTCTGAGTTTGAGGCTAGTCTGGTCTTTGGAGTTAGTTGCAGGACAGTCAGGGATACACAAAGAAAGCCTGTTTAAAGAAAGAAAGAGAGAGGGGGGGAGGGAGGGGGAGGGAGGGAGACAGAGAGAGAGAAAGAAAGAAAGAAAGAAAGAAAGAAAGAAAGAAAGAAAGAAAGAAAGAAAGAAAGAAAGAAAGAAAGAAAGAAAATTATTAAAACCTTCTCCCAAAGCTCAAAGTCTGGAAAACTTCTATGCATATTGATGACACAGACACACACACATGCTGCTTTTTTAAAAACATCTTTATACCTACTGTGAATATCAAAATTTTTATTGCTGCTACCCTAATAAGAAAGAAATATCACTTTCTGTTCATTCCTACACCATTGCTTCCTAATGAAATTAAACATCTTCTTCGGTCATCTTTGCATGAGGCTTAGTAAGTTAAGTTAACTCCTAGGTGCTTTTCCTGTTTCATAATGCATGGTCCTTTAACAAATCAGAACGACTAGCATTTGCCTTGTCACATATACAGCACATGTCTCCCAATTTGTCACTTCTAACTGTGCTGGCTTTTTAAATTTAAGTCTTTCTTTTTTATGTAGATAAATATAACAACGTCTTTCTTTATAACTTTTGAATTTAGGACTTTTCTTAGAAACCCTTTCAAAATGCTAAATTATAAATGAATATTCTTTCTCAACACAATTATATATGTAAATATATAATTTTATATAATATATTATATATAGTGAGGGAGCACAACTTAAACATATTCCAAGTTGCCCTTCAATGTTCTTGTGACTTTCAGAATAGAATCCTTTTTCCTCACTGAATTCATCAGAGAGTGACATACAATATTATCTTTTCTACACAAACTGCACTGTATACTAGATCTGATCTAGCAGTCTCCTTTTCTGTGCAGCTAAGCTACGTGTTCCTGGATGATTATCTATGTGGCTTTAGTTACAACAGCCAGATATTGACTATTTTAAGCAAGATCAAACCAACATTACTTTCTTTATACCCATCATGAAAATTTTGTCTATTTTTAAACTTTTTTCTTTTCAACTTATAATGTAAACCAAGCTTGTCACATTCTATAAATACTTCCTCAAAGAATTTATAAGGGATAGTGTTAAATTTATAGATTACCCTGGAGCAAAATAGCAGCATTTCAGTGTTAAATATTCTCTTCCAGGGGCATGCTATACCTCTGCATTTACTTAGATTGATTCATAACCTTCAAGAAGTATGTGGGTTTTTAAATAGTCTTTCAGATCCCTTTTTGGACTTGATTCTTTCTGTCTTGATTTAAGTTCCAACTGTGCTTTGGATGTTATTATATTGATAGGGTCTAACTATAACTGCCTGATTTTTAAAATTTATTGTATGCTGAATTTTCTATGTATGCATCCTTCAAATTTTATTTTTCCAGCCTACCAAATCTAGATTTTCCAATTATTGTCTCATTGCACACAAATGAAAACTTTACACTTGCTTAATCAATACACACATACATTTGTTTTATATTCAAATTTATATAAAAATGTAAATAGTTATAGTTGAGAATATATGTATTCCTTTTGACTATATAACCATATTATAGCCATTTACAAATAAGACATATTTTAAAATTTCCTATTTCCTGTCACTTTTCATTTGATGAATATTTTTATTTCTACAACAGCAGAAATTACTACTGAAAACAATATCATGCATAAAAAGTAGCATATTAAATTCCTTCAATCTTCACATAGTATCAGTTCTTCATATTGCTATTATAGTGGTTTGAGTAATAATAAGCTGTCTCCCATAAGTTAGGCATTTGAATACTTGGTCCCCAGTTGGTGGTTCCTTGGGAAAGATTAGGGAATGGCTTGTTGGAGAAGTTTTGTCACTAGAGAAGGGTTTAAAGTTCAAAAGCTTCCCACCATGCCCAGTGCACCTTCTGCTTTCTGTTTGTGGGTGGTAATGTGAGCTCTCAGCTGCTGCTCCAAGGCTATGACTGACTGCCTGTGCTCATCCTCCAGACCATGATAGTGGTGGACTTCCATATCTCTGGAATGGTAACCACCAAATAAACCCTTCCTTCTAACAAATTCCCTTGGTCATGGTGCTTTATTGCAACAGAAAAGTGATTAAGGCTAAAAAATAGTATTTTAATGATTTTTATGTATTTATTAATCAAAATAATTAGTACACTTCTAACAAAAAATCTTACCACATCCCATTGCATATTGCCTCACTTTATATTATGCTTTAAGATATAAATAGTATGTGTAACCACTGTAGAAAATAGAATAGTAACAGTCTATTGTCTTGTTACTTTTCTATTGCTGTGATAAAACACCATGACCAAGGCAATTTACAAAAGAAATAATGTATTTGGGGCTTACAGTTTTAGAGGGTGAGTCCATGACCATCATAGCAGGGAGTATGGCAACAGGCAAGTAGGCGTGGCCTTGCAGCAAATTGCTGAGAACTCACATTTTGATCCACAAGCTTGAGATAGAGAAAACGCACCACGAATGGCTGGGATTTTGAAACCTTAAGGCTCACCCCCAGTGACAAACCTTCTCTATCAAGTCCATACCTCCTAATCTTTCCCAAACAGTTCTACCAACTAGAAGCCAAGTATTCAGATATGTGAGCCCATGAGTCCATGCTCATTTAAATCAACATGCTGACTAACACTGTGACAGGCCATTTTACTTAAAATCATTTGTGGTTTGAGGTTAGCAGATGCGTTCATACAATGTTATTCTGAGTGCTGAGTAGGCAAAATTCATCTGTGTTGCTGATATTATACTTCACTAGTGCATTATACTTTAGTATTTCATTGTGTGGATATTCAAAAAGTTATTATATAGTCACCATTTTAAGAAAACCAAGTGTCTCTTAGGCTTTTTCACAATTGAAATGATGTTCTTCTTACACATGAGTGTGAGAATTTCCATGGGATATTGGTTGCTCATAGAGATTATGAATGTACAAATTCTTCCAGTTGTCCATAATCGAAGATTTACTTTACCTAGAAAGAAAAGTTACTCCCATTTTCCTAGTGGATGGCATAAATTATTGCTTAAAGTGGGTGGGTTACCTATTAACAAGAGAATCAACATAACAAAACCGTGACTAATCCCAGCACCTCAAAACATTTCCTCTATTTATTCATTCTTGATAAACTAGAGTCAAGATGTCAAGGCTCAGCCCTTTCATGATTTCTCTCTAGAGGTAGGGTCCAGTGGGTTCTCCACATCTCTCATCCTTGAGTTAGCAGGCTAGCTTTGATCACTTGACTTTGTTTAATGGTTTTAGGGCACTTTAGTTATGTATAGTCTAGGCATGCTACTTATGGAACTTGTCTATTTCACATGTTTTCTACACCGTTGACTTGAATTGCTCATAACACTCGTCTAAGTATACTCTAAAAGATCTGTCTGCCATTACCTGTTCTCATTTTCCCTTCATTATATTGAACAACTGGAACTGCTTTCCTTTTTAATTAATACAGTTTTTCTACAATTGTCTATTTGACTACACTGCTCAGCTCTTGGTATTGCTCTTATCATTTCTTTATTTTCTATTTAATCAATTTATGTTCCTATCTTTGTTATCTCCATTCACTATACTATTGTGATTTGTTCTATTATTCTTTTACTTATTTCTTAAGACAAATGCTTCATTTCTCTTCCAATAATTGCCATCTAGAGTTATATATTTCTCTCTAACAATCCTAGCATTCCATTTTCATATTTTATATGTAAATTTCAGCTTATGTCATGACTCTTTTGTGTTTTTCATTATTGTTTCTACTTTGACCATGATAGATTGAAACAGTGTTCATTTCCTTAACTTGTTTTGATGTTTGCTCTGAACTTCATATATATCAGAGAATGTAGTCTACATAATGATTTTGCGCAAGTTCTGAAAACCCAATCTTTATTTGATTTGTGTTTACTGTTTTAAAAATATGATACTCTATGCCTTAGTTAAAGGTCAGTTCTCTAGTTTGAGAGTTTTATGCTTTTAAAATATTTATTAAAAGAGCTTTTTATTTCCACTGTTTAGATTTTTGCATTCTTTGATTCTTCACCATTGCCCCACCTGTATCAAGGAAGTGTGTCTACCAGTAGTTGAGAGAGGCAGACTGAAGTCTCTGAATAATAACCACTTTTTCTTGTAGTTATATCTGTTATCTCTTAATATTTTTACTGTGATAAATACACAGCATAAAGTTAACCACTAAACCATTTTCATGTATGTGATTCAGTTGTGTTGGTGACATTCACAGGATTGTATAGCCATCATGAACATCTTTGTGAAACATTTTCATGCTCTAAACACACTCATATAAACACTAAGCAATTACTGTCTCTTCTCTGCCTCAGTTCCTACACCCTATCTCTATAGATTTTTCTATTTTATGTACAACGTATGTCCTTTTGTGACTGGCTTGTTTTATTTAGCATGTTTTTCATTCATTCATGTTATAGCATAGCCAGAATTTTATTATCTGTATAGTTTAATAGTTTTCCATTGGATTTAGGCAGCACAATTTTGAATTGTTTCATTTTTTTATCTGGCCACTTGAATTGTTTCCATCATTTAGTCAACATGGACAGTGACTGCAAGGACCATCATTATACAAACATCTGCCTGAGTCCTTGCTTTCCATTTGGGGGCACCTAACTAATGGTGGCATTACTGAATCATTACAATTCTCTGAATACCCCTTAGAAGATAATTCCCACCACCAACGTACGGTGATTTCAATTTACCCACCTCCTTGATAATCCACTTTACTTTTTCTTATTTTGAAAAAAAACTTATAGGCACATCAGTAGTCTTAAAATGATATCCTCTTCTAGTTCCAAAACAGTCGCCTTGTCACCCACAATTTCTGGTTCTCTTCCATCCTCTTCTCCATAAGGACTGTTAAGTGTTGCAATGAGGGGTGTGTATTAGTTATTTGTCTGTTGTTAGAATCAATGAAAGTTATAGAGAAAGAAGGGTTTATTGAGGCTTATGGTTCCAGAGAGGAGTTCCAGGAGACTATCATGGTGGGAGGACTGACACACTAGGCAGTCATAGCACCTGGAACAGGAAGCTGAGAGTTCATATTAAACTGAAAGCACAAAAGAAAGAGTGAACTAGAAGTAGGGTGAGGATAGGTAAGCCCAAAGCCCCACCCAGAGTTTTGTACTTCCTCCACCAAAGCTGTACCTCCTAAACTTCCTTGAACAGTGTCACAAACTCAGAACCAAACGTTAAAATACCTATGGCCAATGGGGGCCATTTCTCATTCAAACCACCACAAGGTATGATATAGATGTCCCATTTAGGGCCATACACTCTGCTTTTGCTTATTCTCTCTACTTCACTCAATTGTGGATCTATATGTTAATCACTTCCTACTACACAAAGAAGCCTTTCTGATGAGCCATGGTTGAAGTGATGCAGTGACCTATGGGTATAGAGATCCAAAATCACTTACTTCTAAATATCATAACAATTTAAAAATATGCTCTTGAAACAAGGATAGTTTCAAGAAAATCATGCCATGTAGCTGCCCTTTAAAAGCTTCTTAAATACTAAATTCTGTTCATTGAGAATGTTCATTCAACAACGTAGCTGATACAGTCCATTGTAGTGGACCATTTCTCCAGCAGACACCACTGTGTGGGGATGAATTGTGCCCAATCCGAGGTATTATACTATCTGAAAGACCTTAATCCAGGACCCACCCATCTCAGTTCATGACACTCAAAACTATGAGGTAATGTATAACTTTTTTTGTGACCCAGAATTTTGGAGAAAGTTTGAGAAAGTGACTGAACAAATAATAGTGATTATTCTTTAAGCCTGAAGACCTGGGTTCAAATACCCAGACAACAAGTAAAATTTTAGGGTGAGTGTATGTACTTACAACCCCAGTATTGGATGTGGAGACCAGTAGATCCCTGAAGCTGACTGACAGTCATCAAAGTCCAATGATAAACTTCTGGTTCAGTGAGCGACACTGTTTTAAAGAAATAAAGCAGAAAGCTACAGAAAATATCCAAAGTCTTATCCTTGCATCAGAGCACATGCACATCCTATTTGTTCACATACATACAGGTGTGCAAGTGTGTGTACATGTGTGCACACATGCATACAAACACAAACGTGCACACGTGCATACTGGTGGGGTTATGTCTAGCACATTACTTTGAGATTAGTTTCTCTCCTTTCACTATGTGGGCTTAAGGGATCAAACCCTGTCATCAGGCTTGGCAGAAAGTGCTTCTCTCTGTGGAATAATCTCACACCCATCCCCTGACACACATTTTAGAATAATGAATTACATCTGAACGGTAATGTACAGTGTCAGCATTAAAATCAAGACCCATTACTTTTGACAGGAAGTATGTATACATTTCCTACACTTAAATAAGCCCAATGTTCTAGGTTCTACAGGAATAATACCATCAGCTCAGAAACCATAGATTTGAATGTATATAAGTAAGGAGCAAACATGGTCAATCACTGAGACAATTAAAAAGCACCCAAAAATTAATACTCTGCCTGACTCCATAGGAGAATGTACACTCTGTATGTGGAAAGACACTATAAGAAACTAATGGGATGTTTCCCATCTGCTTTACTCTGGGGAGCTGTAAACATCCAGCTGGCAGAGTCCTGGGTTTTATGTGTGCACATTTCCATTTTCCCCTGGAAAATAGAGTAGCACAAAATTTACAAGTGATAATTTTAGATTTACTGTGACTTCAAGTAGCATTATTAGCTGGGGTAATAATAATAAATAATATCATTATGTAGCCAAATGTCATTCAGCCATCTTCTCACATTCAATATTGTTGCTTAAAAGAAATCAATTTGGAAAATATATTAACAGTTTGTAATGAAGCTACATTATGTATATGCTTTCTACATAGTAAATATAATAATCACTGATGCTGTTTGCAATATATGAATTTTTAAATTTAGAACTCTCTCATCTATTTTTCATTTAAATGTACAATTGAAAATAAAGACTATTAAAAGGCAGTTTGCTTTGCTTGGTCATGGATTGTGGCTCATGAATACCAATAAAGATACGTTATTTATTTAAATAAAAGTCATTATTGCCACTGTAAAATGAAAAAGGCATTCCACAAAATGTTTACTTGGGACAAATGAGGAGCTCTCGGTCGTTTGCAAATGCAGTGCGTTAAAACATCATAAACTCTTGGGGAAAGACATTATTCTGGGAGTGAAAAACAAAACACTGACATTTTGCTATTTAAAGCAGAAATGTACTGATGCTACATGGAAGACAATGTAACGAGAACCAATTTTGCTTTGTTTCTTTTTTTTTCAGGTTTTAGATCAGCATTAGAAATTACAGTCTTCTCCCAGCAGCCCATATGTCACTGGTCCGTCTGGTTTATTTCACTGTGTTGATGATTCTTGTCTTGAATTATAGCTGTTGTTCCTTGCTTTTGCTGTGGTTTTAAGAACAGCTTCAAGGGCAAGTGTCAAAAGAAATTTCTGAATGGGTTACTTAGTGCATGGAAAGCTACTTGAGACATAAAACTCGTGACTCTTTTGAAACACACCTTTGGTTCTTCCATTGTTTTAATTAACATAATTCTTACCTGTTTCTTATATATTGGCATGAGAACAGCTAAAGTATAATTAGAAGAAGAAATGGAAAATCATAAGCTCATCAATTTCTTCTACTCAATTAAAAAAGATAAAAAGCCAAAGCTGTGTCATTAAATGTGAATGGTCCTTGGCTTAACCCTGTCTCTTATAACAGAAAATAGCTATGAATATTATTTGGTTAAACATAGTTATTTGCTTATGCTTGAACCTTTAATGTAACTCAGAAGACAAATATCTGGGGTTTGGGTGAAGGCGCAGTCTGTAAAGTACCCACCACAGAAGCATGAATGTCAGAATTTGGTTCCATAGCACACATGTGAAAGCCAGATTTGATCATATCTGTAATCATAGTGCTGAGTGGGTGAAAACACGAAGATCCCAAGAGCTTGCTGGCCAGCCAGTCTAGCCGTTGCCAGGTTCTAGGTTCAGTCAAAGATGCTGTCTCAAAAGACAAAGTGAAGATTGATAGGGGGAGACATCCAGTGTCAATCTCTGACCTCTATCTTCACAAAATGCACATGTGCACATACATGCACTAAACATACACCTACAATGAATAAAACAGTTACCTAAAATGTTTGGATGCCTCCAGCACTACTCAGCTCTCTAGGAATGTTGATATTGCACTTAGTCTTTAGTTGAGTGCAATTAGAAAAAAGTTTCAACATTGTCCTTGAGCAAAAATTTTAGTGATTTGAATTTTGTTTCCATTTAAACAAAATTAGAAGCTGAAGCAAGGTGCTATTACTGTTTATTCATTCTGTTGGACTATTTGGTTTGGTTTTCTGAGGTTGAACTTTAAAGTGGTTAAAAAAAAATGATCCATCTGCCATTCCCCCCTAAAACTACACCATTGGTATGAATTCATTCTTCCCTGAGAGGACCAAACCTGATATATATATAAAAAAAAAAGTGAGCCATCCACGATTATACTGGTTCCTGTTTCAAGGATCAGAACTCCAGAGAAAAACAAGAAGTTACACATTAGTCAAAACCAAGTTGTAATGGTAAACAACATAAATTTCCTGATCTAATTTAACTGTCATTTTATTCTTGCTGATGCCATTATTAAGCCTTCATCTTCAGTATATTTTCCTCCCACATTAAATAATGGGTTTCAGCTCTTTAGAGGATTACACAATAGGATCTACTGTAACAGCCATAATTTTCCACTTGTGAGTCTGCAAAATCAAAATGGATGAACTAGGTGCACCAAAAGGATTTAGAATGAGATTAATCTAAAACAAGGTGAAAACTGAAAAAATAAATTTAATGTATTGAATGCCAGTTTTGCGATCTACTGGTGGGCTTCAGTTTTCTGTTGATGCTATGCTTTGAGGGTGAAATGTTCCCTAATAGCACACCCATTTGAAGTCCTGGTCCAACGATGTTAGAGGAGAGTGAGGAGCCTTTGGAAGCTTGGTTTAGATTACAGAAGTAAATCCAGAGGAGGGTAGTCCTTGGATGTGATATCTACCTGTGATTCTGACCCAAGACTCCTGCTTTCTGATCTCTCATAATGTGAACAAGCTATACCACATTCTCCAGCATCCATGATCCCTATCATGCTTTCTCTTGTGATGGGCTGAAGCTGTAAGACAAAATCAACCCTTAAGTGTCTTGTAGTAAACGTTTTGTCAAAGGATCAAAATATTGACTGTAGATTAAAATCGTGGTTCCTTCCAAAGTCATCAAAGTAACGTATACCTGATCAGGAACAGCTAGAAATGCTTATAGGAGTTCTGAAGGGAAATTTTTGCTTGGTTCTATGATGATCTGGTATTTGAAAAGCTGTTTAGGTAACAAGGGTTTAGTTTTTACAAACTATTATTGAGTCATACCTTTCAGATCTCAAAATAAATTTATTACTGTTGAAAACTTAGAAATTATTAAAATGATTTTGTACCCAGCTCTTTTGTAAGAGTCAATCCCACTTGAAACGTAAGTCTAGCACTGTAGTTGCAAAGTGATAAATTTTAACAGATTTTTAAAAATCATTTCTTATCATTTCCAAAAGGTAACCATCTTGTTAATAAAACAACATTTTTGCACATGGAAGAATCAAAATTTTTCATGTGAAAGCAATGGGGCTTGGAATCAGAAAATAATACTATAAGCCCCAGCTCTACTGTGTTATTATAGAGAAATAAATTATCTGATGCTTTTTATGTATATAAAATATGGACATAATAAATCAAAGAATTGTTCAGAAGGATTAATATGTGAAGCAAATGCTTGTACTTGCTATGTCCACGTGGGAAATCACCAACTCTCTGCTTGAGTTAATGTTTGAATTCTGTCTACAGTGTCTACAATCCAGTGACTACATCTTGTAATAAGAAATATTTCATATAATTAATTACTTCAGTATACAAAGTTAAACTTTCTGGCTTTTAGTTTTTCACTATTTTTATTTTGTTTTGAAATTCAATGTGGGTGGCTGGTTCATAATTTTTTATTAGACATTTAATAGAAAAAACCTCCAAGGCAGTCAAGCTATAAATCAGAGCAGTTTCCCAGAGGAGGAGAATGGAGATAAGAAGCAAAAAGGCCATAAAATTTAAGCCAGTGTAGAGGTCAACAGTCACATGGTGAAAGGGCAGATGTGAGAGAAAGTGAAGATGCCAAAAATGTTGGGGGAAACAAACGTATTAGGAAAAGTAAGTTTAGAAGTGAGATAGAAGGAAAAACGAGAAAGCCAGAGTTTTCTGAATAATTCAGAAAAGTGAGCAGTCCTATAGTGTTTCCTAGCCATAACTCAGTAAAGTGCTGTCAGAGAAAAATTTTAAATGCTTGCCAGGAGGAATGAGTAAAGGCAACCTACACAGTAGGTTACTGGGGTGCTAGAATGCTAACATATGGATGACATTGAAAAGCAACAGAATGCTAGGGTTCCCAGCATGTAAAAGAGGAAAGTTGCTTGGGATCCAGTAATAAAGTATAATGAAAACTTTCAAAGCCTAATAAAAGAGATAAGGGAAATAACTCAGAGAAAGTAGAGTCCATTAAGCCCAAAGAGGAAGTAGTTTATAGCACTGATTGCTCTGAGAGATTATTCTAGAATGCATTCTGATGATAGGCACGAACCTGACATCACCGCTGAAGCAATATAGAGCTGAATGGTAGGGAGTGGAGAGGCAAAGGAGAGAAGTCCATAAGGTGGCTGACAAGAGGGTGGGGCAGAGCAATTTCCAGGGTCACTCCTAATGGAGAAGGGAGTGAATTATGAATGCTGGGAGTAGGTAGGCATAGTGGTATGTGATCACAAGTGTAGCACATAATGGGTACAGAGAGGAATTCAAAGAAAGGCCTTCTTGGCTAAGTAGTGAGGTTGAGGCCAGCCTAAACTACATGACATTACACTAGACAAACCCTTGAATTTGAGACTAGCGAAACTGGTATGATGGACAACCACAAAAGTTTGAGTTCAAGAAGCTTAGAAATGTAGAGCTTGTGAGTCTTAGGTATGGCCAGTCTCTAACCATCGACTGACATGTATCTGGTTCCTGAGGTTTCAGTGGTGCATTCCTGAGGGAGAACCTGTTTCAGTCAATGGTCTACTGCTGGAAAGAGACATAATGATCAAGGAAACTCTTACAAAAGACAGTATTTTATTGCATGCATGCTTATAGTTTCAGAGGTCGGTGCATTATTATGTCAGGGAGCATGGCAACACACAAGCAGGCATGGTGCTTGAGAAGTTACTGGAATTTCTACATCCTAATCCAGAGAGAGAAAGAGACAGAGAGAAAGATTGCGCCTGGCTTGGGCTTTAGAAATGTCAAAGCCCACCGATAAAAGCATAATTCCTCCAAGGCCACATTTCCTAATCCTTCTCATCCTTTTAAATAGCACCGCTCCCTGGTGACTAAGTATCCAAATATATGAGACTATAGAGGCCATTCATACTCAAACCAATTCATGTCCCCCAAAATAAAGCTGAAAACACCCAGCTGTAACCAGCAAGCAATGCAGGGCATCCTTAGAAAGGTTCTGCCCAGATATATTCAAGAAAGAGTCTAAGGACACTCATCTCTAAATCTGATTTTCTAAATGTCTTTAAAGTCTGCCAACTTTTATAAACTTCCACTACCAAGTCTATTTCAGACTCCACCAGACTGTAGACACACCCGCTGAGAGATCTTTCCTATCCTATCCACTTAGACCCTCTTATCTAATACTTTACATGGTAGCTGTACCTAACTTTAGAAATACAAATCTGATTATCTTTTCTGAAAAAAATTTATCATTGTATTATTTTCAAGATAAGTAAAACATTAACATGGAGAAGCCTGCAGTGATGGTTCATATGTAATACCTCAGAGGACATAGAGACAAAAACATCCTGGCCTAAAAAGCAAGCTTCAGTGCCAAGAAAGATTCCATTTAAAATAAAAATAAAAAGGTAGATGGAAACTAAAAAGTGAATCCCAGGTTTTACCTCTGGTCTTTGCGTGAAAACACACACCCGCACGCACACACACACCCGCACGCACACACACACACACACACACACACACTCAAAATTCAAAAATAATAAAACATGGCACCTAAAGATTTTATCTAAACCTGTTCTTTCTCATCTCACCCCATGCCTCCTTCTTGTCTAATTTCCAACCAAGTTAACCTTTTTCAAAGTCCCAAAGCATGCAAGTGTTGTTCCTATCTCATTACCTGCTTTACCCGATGCAATAAATCAGATTATACTTAGAATTCATTTGTGTATAATCTCATACTTTTGTACTTTCAAACTCATCGAGATTTATAATTACTGACTTTTGTGATTTGTTAAGTAATGACTATCTCCATGCTAGTCTCTTGGAGGTGGCATTCTAGTCTAATCTTATTTATCATGCACATGCGCGAACCTTTTCTCTTTGTTCTGCTCTCTCTCTCTCTCTCTCTCTCTCTCTCTCTCTCTCTCTCTCTCTCTCTCTCTATCTATCTATCTATCTCTGTGTGTGTGTGTGTCTGTGTGTATGTGTGTGTGTGTCAGTGTGTGCATGCACATGCGCGCACCTTTTCTCTTTGTTCCTTGGAACATGGAGGCAAGGGAAAGTGACTGATGGCTACATTTTCTGCGCACATTTAGACTGAATAAAAATGTTTCTTGATAATATCTAAAGAGGTTTCTTTTAGCCCACTGGCATATGAACTTAGAATAATTATAGTTCCCAAGTGAAATAAACTTTGGTGTATCAGACTTGTGTTTATATTATATTCCATGTAATTAGAACTGGATAAAAAGAATGTGAGACACTGTGCCAGGATTCTCTTGAAGACTGTAGAACAATCATTATGTGATGCTGCAGCTGTTCTGAGGCACCGTCATCAAAACATCCTCATCAAAGCCTTTGAGTGAAAGTAAATAAATAGGGATGAAGGCCTCAATTCCAGAACATGTAAACCATTCTCTATTTGATTTTCTATCTCTTCTGTTTTGATGTTATAACACTAGTAGAGATAGAAAAACTGCAAAAAGAAACAACTTAGAAGTTATAACTTCAGCCATGCAGCCTGGGCAATATGAGTAGCAGGTTATTTATTTATCTGAACACCTAATAAACACATTAAGTGGTTACTCACTAGAAAGAACATAAAGTACAATACCCTAGTGTCCCTTTTGGTCTGCCACCATAGGCTGCAGAAATATTACCAGGCTCATCAGGAGATAAAAGCAAAGAACAAGAAGAGTGGGCTGTTTAATTTGTAGTTCTCATACACTGCACCCTAAATGTGTTCATGTGAAAGTCTGTCTTCTGATATTGGCAGACTTAAGACATATTTCTGAGACCATCCCTTTTGATCCTAAGTCTCAGGTCCCTACCTTCCAAAAATGAACATAGCAAATTTCTTTCTGACTTGGGAGAAAATGACCTTCAACTATAGCTGAGTAAAGAATAGATCTAGAAATTTGTCTTCAAAGTTACTCGGTTGCAGTTTGTGTTGATGAGCCTTCTGTCTTCTATCAAATGCCCTCAATTCTAATTAAGCTGAGAAATAGAGAAAATACCTAAAAATGTTAATGAAGCAGCAATGATGACTGGATAGAGCAAGTTTGGCTTCTGGAGTATGTCAGGTAAGTTATCTATGTAAATTCTGCTTACTGGGAAAGTATGATTGTGGGTGCTGAAGCAATGTAGCAGATCCATCAAGCAGTTTAATAAGATGTATTTCTTGTGTGGCAATAATGAAAGATTTATATATTTTTGTAGCAATAACACTCATCACTTTCCCAATACTCCCACATACTAGATACTGTAGTATCAGCCACTCACACTGATATGCAGATATTGAGTGGCTTAGTGGTGTACAGACTTAGACTTTTGATACGACAAACTCATCACAACAACCACCAAAGTCAATGTGGAACGAATAGAAAATCTTCCAATGATTTTAATGTTCCAATTACAGATCTAATATTCCTAAGGATTCTTCAGGTGATACAATGTACAGCCTGAGAGGACTTGCAATGATTTGAGGTGGAATGGCCTTAAATGGGCTGTACATTTTCTGAACTCCTGTCCTTTTTGTTGTCCCATCTATTTATACTGTTTATCAAGTCTTTCCTGTCTGTAGAATTTTGTGGCCATTTGGTGGAATTCAATGACATTGTCTCCATTCCAATTGGTATGTAGGTGTGCAAAATTCCTGCATCTGGTAGACTCATCTTCCCCAAAGCATAATACTGGTCTATACTTGGTAAAATAATTTCCATGTGGTTACCCCTAGCCAGAGATCGTCTCATTAGTACATTGTATTATGTGGTAAGTAGAAAAAAGAAGGCGAAATGGCAGCTGTGTTTGTCGTGCTAAGTAAGCACACTGCTATAGAATGTGCCAAAAGAATGGATCCTTCTGTCTCTGTGATTCTGCACTAATCATTAACTAACTATCATACAAATTCTTTGCAATATGATAAAGATGTCAAAAATTCTTAGGTTGGTATAGACTTTGTTTTCTTCTGAGTTATCTAGGATATTCAGCCCAAAATCTAATACAGCAAGGAGTAATAGTTGCTCTTTCTATTATTATTGTTTGCTGGGTGTGGGTCTCAGGATAAGACTTTAAACACCTGTTCAAGGTGCTGGAACTGGAATAGAAGGAAAAGTTGGAGATTGAGGTGTGAACAACTGATGTCTAAAGGGTTTACATTTAAAACTAGGAGGTTCTTTTGAGGTCTGTGAAGAATTATGCTGGGATCTGATGGATATTACATTGATTCTGCAGATTGTTTTTGGTATGATTGCCATTTTTACTGTTAATTCTACATATTCATGAGCATGAGAGAGTTTTCCATTTTCTGATTTCTTCAATTTCAT
>JAQHUG010000117.1:1956927-1969908 GCA_028555095.1 Dicrostonyx torquatus | reverse complement strand
GCACAATCACATCACAAGAACATTTGCTCAATTCTGTTCATTGCAACATTACTCATAATAGCCAGAATCTGGAAACAAACTAGATGCCACTCAACCAAAGAATTAATAAAGAAAATGTGGTATGTTTACACAATGGAGTACTACTTGATGATTAAAAAACAACAACAATGACATCTTGAAATTTTCAGGCAATTGACAGAACTAGAAAAAAACATCCTGACTGAGGTAACCCAGAAACCAGAAAGACAAATATAGTATGTACTCACTCATTTGTGGATACCAGACATAAAGCAAAGAATAACCAGACCATAGTCCACAAACCCAAAGAAACTAGAACCCTTCTCCAGAAACAGATGGAAACTGATGCAGAAATCCACAACAAACTACTGGGCAAAGTCCAAGTCAAAAAGACAGAGGAGCAATAAATATGAACAAAGGGGTCAAGGCATGATGGAGAAACTCACAGAATCAGCTGACCCAAACTAATGGAAGATCACTAACTCCAAACTGACAACTGAGGAACCTGCAGGGGACTGAACTAGGCCCCCTGAATACAGGTGACAATGGTGTGGCTTGGGCAGTATATTGGGTCCACTAGCAGTGGTACCAGGATCGAACTCTACTGTATGAACTGACTTTGTGAAGCCCATTCTCTATGGAAAGATACCTTGTTCAACCTCAGCCTTGACACAGGGTGGGGTGAGGGCCTTGGTCCTGCCTCAGCAAGATGATGAAACAGACTTAACTGACTTCCCGGGGAGGTCTTATCCTCTCTGATTAGTGAATGGGGGTAAGGTGGGGTATAAGAGAAAAAGAAGAAGAGGAGGGAGGGCAAACTGGGATTGGTATGTAAAAAATAAAACCTAGGAGGTGACGTTTTTATACTCTAATTGAATGTTGAAGAACTCGTTCCTGAGCACGACAGCAAAGCCATGAACAGGACAAGATAAAAACCTAATGGTGGAAAGTCCCTCTGGGACTCCACAATTGTGGGTGACATTGCTCAGGATGAATGAAATCCTTAAGTATCTAGATAAAGTGGTGATGGAGACAGAAGGGAGAAGTCCACTGAAACAAGACATCTTTTGATATGGTGGCCAAACTGAACACAGTCAAACCTCTCCCCTCTCAGGGTGGCCAGCTGTCACACAGCACATCTTCCAGCTTCAAGAGTTGCCTGCTTTTCCAGAGTCATCCTGAGATGAACCTGGTAGAAGTGTCCTCTAAATGACTGCACATCTCAAAATAACTCTCTGTCCTGCAGCTGAGATGACAGCTGGAGAGGCTGATGGCAGGGAGTGCCCACTGGCTCACTTGCACTCACTCCACCTCCAGATCAGCTGTGCCCTTCTCCCCATCTGGAAGGAGGAGCATGACAGCTTACCTAAAGCCTGGCCCAGTGCCAGCCTTGCTCCAACTCTCTTTATTATTCTATCTTAGGAAAGCACCTTGAAACCAAACAATAGCTGTCACCTGTCATGTGAGTCATTCCCAAACAACTGGAAATACTTCACAAAAGCCCATGAACAGTCTGTATCAACCATGACTATTAATGTATTGTTTAATACAAATTGATGTGGAAATCAATAAGAAATTAGTATCTTGGATCTTCAGGATTTTGGTATATAATCATTACATTGACTTGAACAAAGAATAATGCAGATTCATGGTAAGTAATACTCTTTCAGAATATGCATTGTAATATTTTTGAATATATAATTAGTCTGTAGAGCACAGATTATAAGTGAACCAGGCAATTGATTTCAGCTTTATTCTTACCATAGCTCATTTAAATGTTTTATGGCGATATTACCATAACTGACAAAGCACAAAATTTAGAACTAAAGGTCCTACTATAGCTATCTTTTATACTAAAATTGTTAAATTAATATTAAAATTACATCAAATGAGTACAGGAAATTTTCCATGGAGAAGAGCTTTTTCTAGTTCATTTATTGTTGTTTCTCTGAGTTTCTAATTTTGAAATTATTTGAGCTTCATATAAGCATCGAAAGACTAGTAACAAGAGCTCAGACAAATAAATTCCCTCTTTATCTCTTTGTACATTCCACATAAACATATGTGAAAATATTTGTATCTATATATACAAGTCACTTTTCTTTTATGTTTGTTTTTATTAAGAATTTTTAACACAATATTTCTCACTTTACATAACTACCCCAGTTCCCACTCCTTCCCCTACTTCTGCCCCACCCTTCCCCCACCCCATGTCCCATCCACTTCTCAGAAATGTAAGACTTCCCATGGGGAGTCAACAAAGTCTGACACTTCACTTTGAGGCAAAACTAAGGCCCTCTGCTTATATCTACACTGTGCAAGGAATCCCTTCAAAGAGAATGTGATCCTTGATACCAGTTCAGGCACTAGGGATAAATTCTGGTCCCACTGTTAGTGGCCCCACAGACTGTCCAAGCCTCACAACTATCCTTCATATTCATTGGGCCTAGTTTGGTACTATGCAGATTACCCCACTATCAGTCCAGAGTCAGTGATCTCTCACTAGCTCAGGTCCACTGTTTTTATGGGTGTCACCATCATGGTCTTGACCCCATTGCTCATATTATTGTTCCTCCATTTCTTGGACCAGTCTCCTCTGGTAGCTCAACCCAGTGCTTCAGTGTAGATCTCTGTATCTGCTTCCATCAGTTACTGAATGAAGATTCTATGGTGACAAATAAGGTAGTCATCAATCTGATTACAGGAGAAGGCCAGTTTAGGCATCCTCTTCCCTGTTGCTTAGAGTCTTAGCTGGTCTCAACCTTGTGGATTCCTGGGAATTTCCCTAGTGTCATGTTTCTCACTAGCTCTTTAATGGCTCCCTCAATCAAGATATCTCTTTCTTTGTTCTCCTTCAAAGTCCTTCCCCCTTCTTGAGCATCCCATTCCCTCATGTTCTCCTCCTCTCTCCCCTTCTCTTCTCCCTCTCCCCTCCCATCCTCCCTTCTCCACTTCCAAAATTTCTCAGGAGATTTTTTTCTGTTTCACCTTTCCCGGGGGATCCATGTATGTCTTTTTTAGGGTTCTCCTTGTTACCTAGCTCTCGTGGACTATAGGCTGGTTATCCTTTGCTGTACATCTAATATCCATGTATGAGTGAGTACATACCATGTTTGCCTATCTGGGTCTGGGTTACCTCATTCAGGGTCGTATTTTCTAGTTCCATCCGTTTGCATGTAAGTTTCAAAATGTTTTTTATACTACTGAGTAGTACTCCATTGTGTAAATGTACCACATTTTCTTTATACATTCTTCATTTGAGAGGTAGCTAGGTTGTTTCTAGACTCTGGTTATTATGAATAATATTGCTATGAACACAGCTGAGCAAATGCCCTTGTGATATGACTTGAGTGTGCATCATAACACAAGTGGTATTGCTGGGTCCTGAGTTAGACTGATACCCAATTTTCTGAGAAATCACCACGCTGATTTTCAAAGTGGCTGTACAAGTTTGCATTCCTACCAGCAATGTAGGAGTGTTTCCCCTACTCCGCATCCTCTCCAGCATAAGCTGTCATTGGTGTTCTTGACCTTAGCCATTTTGACCAGAGTAGGATGGTATTTCAGAGTTATTTTGATTTGCATTTCCCTGATGTCTAAGGATGTTGAGCAATTCTGTATGTTTCTTTCAGCCATTTGAAATTATTCTGTTGAAATTCTGTTTGGGTCTGTACCCCATTCTTTGATTGGATTATTTGGTAATTTGATGTCTAGTTTCTTGAGTTCTTTATATATTTTGAAAATCTGTCCTCTGTCCAATGTGGGGTTAGTGAAGATCTTTTCCCATGTAGTAATCTTCTGTTTTGACTTAGTGACTGTGATCTTTGCCTTACAGAAGCTTCTCAGTTTCAGGTCCCATTTTTTAATTGTTGCTCTCAGTGTCTGTGCTACTGGTGTTATATTTAGGCAGTAGTCTCCTATGCCAATGTATTCAAGGTATTTCCCACTTTCTCTTCAATGAGATTCAGTGTTACTGGACCTATGTTGAGGTCTTTGATTTATCTGGACTTGAGTTTTTTGCATGGGAATAGATATGGGTCTATTTTCATTCTCCAAATGTTGATATCCAGCCATGTCTGCACTATTTGTTGAAAATACTTTCTTTTTTCCATTGTATAATTTTAGCTTCTTTGCCAAAAATCAGGTGCTCATAGGTGTAGATTAATATCTGGGTTTTCAATTTGATTCCATTGGTCTACCTGTTTGTTTTTATGACAACAGTGACCTGTTTTGAATTCTGCAACTCTATGATAGAGTTTGATGTCAGGGATGGTGACACCTCCAGAAGTTCCTTTATTGTACAGGATTGTTTTGTATCTTCTGAGTTTTTTTATTTCCTATATGAAGTTGAGTATTGTTCATTCAAGATCTGTGAATAATTGTGCTGGGATTTTGATAGGGATTGTATTGAGTTTGTAGACTGATTTTGGTAGAATTGCCATTTTCACTACCTATCCAAGAGCATGGGAGATCTTTCCATTTTATGATATCGTCTACAATTTCTTTCTGCAAGGACTTAAAGTTCTTGTCATACAGATCTATCACTTCTTTGGTTAGAGTTATCCCCAAGATATTTATGTTATTTGTGGCTATTGTAATTGGTGATGTTTCTCTGATTTCTTTCTCAGTCCCTTTATCATTTGTATATAGGAGGGCTACTGACTTTTTGAGTTATTCTTGTATCCTGCCACTTTACAGAAATTGTTAATCAGCTGTAGGGGTTCCCTCATAGAATTTGGGGAGTCACTTATGTATACTGTCATATCATCTGAAAATAGCAAAAGTTTAACTTCTTTCTTTCCAATGTGTATTCCTTTGATCTCCTTTTGCTGTCTTATTGCTGTAGATAGAAATTCGAGTACTGTGTTGAATAGATATGGAGAGAGTGGACAGCCTTATCTTGTTCTTTATTTCAGTGCAATTGACTTGAGTTTCTCTCCATTTGATATGATGTTGGCTTTTGGTTTTATGCATGCTGCTTTTATTATGTTTAGATGTGTTCCTTGTATCCCTGAACTCTCCAAGACCTTTATCATGAAGGGGTGTTGAATTTCATTGGATGTTATTTCAGCATCTAATGAGAAGGTCATATGGCTTTTTTCTTTCAGTTTATTTATATGGTAGATTACACTGATAGATTTTTGTAAGTTGAACCATCCCTGCATCTCTGGGATGAAGCCTACTTGAACATGGTGGATGATTGTTTTCATGTGTTCTTGGATTCAGTTTCCAGTATTTTATTGGGCAATTTTGCATCAATTTCATGAGAATGAAATTCTCTTTCTTAATTCCATCTTCATGTGGCTTGGGTACCAGGGTAACTGCAGCCTCACAAAAGGAGTTGGGCAATATCCCTTCTGTTTCTATTATATGGAATAATTTGAGGAGTGATGACATTAGTTCTTTGCAATTCTGGTAGAATTCTTTACTAAAACCATCTGGCCCTGGACTTCTTTTGCTTGTTTCTATTTTCTTATGGGTTATAGGTCTATTTAAATTGTTTATCTGTTCTTGATTTAATTTTAGTATGTAGCACTTATCCAGAAAATTGCTCATTTTCTTTAACTTTCATAATTTTGTAGAATACATGAGTTTGAAGTATTAACTGATGACTTTCTGGATTTCCTCTGTATCTATTGTTATGTCCCCCTTTTTATTTCTCAATTTGTTAATTTGCACATTTCCTCTCTGCTTTTGGGTTAATTTGGATAAGGGTTTGTTTATCTTGTTGATTTTATCAAAGAACCAACTCTTTGTCTCATTGATTCTTTGTATTACTTTCCTTGTTTCTATTTATTAATTTCAGCCCTCAATTTGATTACTTCCTGGCATCTACTCCTCTGATGATTCTGATTCCTTTTGTTCTAGAGATTTCAAATGTGCTGCTAAGTAGCTTGTGTGATATTTTTCCAGGTTCTTTATGTAGGCACTTATTGCTATGAACTTTCCTCTTAGCTCTGCTGTCAAAGTGTTCCATGAGTTTTGTATGTTGTGCAGTCACTTCCATAGAATTCTAAGAAATACTTAATTCATTTCTTTATTTCTTCCTTGACCCAGGGGTGATTCAGTTGAGCACTGTTCAATTTCCATGAGTTTGTGTGTTTTAGGTTATTAGTGTTGCTGTTGAATTCTAACTTTAAGCCATGGTGATCCAATAAGAAACATGGGGTTATTCCAATTTTTTGTATCTGTTGAGGATTGCTTTGTGACCAAGTATGTGATCAATTTTAGAGAACGTTCCATGAGGTGCTGAGAAGGTATATTCCTTTGTGATTGGGTAAAATGCTCTGTAGATGTCTATTAAGTTCATTTGAGTCATGACATCTGTTAGTTCTGTTATTTCTGTTAAGTTTCTGTCTGACAGGCCTGTCCATTGGGGAGAGTGGGGTGTTAAAGTCTCCGACTATTAGTGTGTGGGGTTTGATACATAATTTAAGCTTTAGAAATGTTTCTTTTAAATATGGGAATGCTCTTGTATTTGGGGTATAGATATTCTAAATTAAGACTTCATCTTAATGGATTTTTTTCCTGTGATGAGTATAGTGTCCTTCTCAGTCTCTTTGGATTGACTTTAGTCTATTTTGTTAGATAGTAAGATAGCTATACCTGCTTGTTTCTTAGATCCATTTGCCTGGAAAAATTTTTCCCAATACTTTACTCTAAGGTAATGTTTGTCTTTGAGGCTGAGGTGCATTTCTTGTGTGCAGCAGAAGGATGAATCCTGTTTTCATATACATTCTACTAAGCTGTGTCTTTTTTTATAGGTGAATTGTGTCTATTGATATTAAGAGTCATTAATGACCAGTAATTGTTTATTCCTGTTATTTTTCAGTGGTATTATTTCCATTCTTTGGGGTTTACTAGTGTTAGATATGATGTTACTTGTTGCCTGTGTTTTCATTGGTGCAGCTTGGGTTGGAGTTTTCCCTCTAGTACTTTCTGTAATGCTAGATTTGTGGAGAGGTAATGTTTAAATTTGATTTTTTCATGGAATATCTTGTTTTCTCCATTTATAGTGATTGAAAGCTTTGCTATATATAGTATCTTGTATCTAATTTTTTAGTGTCTGGCAGCATATCTGACTGAGACCTTCTGGCTTTCTGAGTTTCCACTGAGAAGTCAGGTGTAATTCTGATGGGTCTGGTTTTATATGTTGCTTGGCCTTTTACCTTTGTAGCTCTTAATATTCTTCCCTTAATCTGTATGTTTAATGTTTTGATTATCATATAAAAAGGATACCTTTTTTTTCTGGTCCAGTCTATTTGGTGTTCTGTAAGCTTCTTGTGCCTTCACAGTCACATCTTTCTTTAGGTTGGGAAAGTTTTCTTCTATGATTTTGTTGAATTTATTTTCTGTTTAGAATTTATTTTCTGTCTTTGAGTTGGGTGATTTCTTCTTCTATCCCTAATATTCTTAGGTTTGGTCTTTTCATAGTATCCCATTTCCATGGATGCTTTATGTTAAGGAATTTTTTTTATTTAACGTTGACTTTAACCCATGAATCCAATTCCTCTCTCATATCTTCTGCCTCTCTTCTATCTCTTGTAATCTGTTGGTTTATGCTTGCATCTGTAGTTCCTATTGATTTACCCAGATTTTCCATTTGCAGAATTCCATCAGTTTGTGTTTTCTCTGTTGCTTCTATTTCAGTTTTCAAGTCTTGAATGGACTGAGCTGTTTTGATTCATCTGTTTTATTGTTTTTTCTTGGGGTTCTTTAAGAGATTTATTGATTTCTTCCAATTTTTCCTTTGTCTTTTTCTCAATATTTTAAGGGAACTTTTCATTTCCTCTTTAAGGCTTTCTATCATCTTCATAAAGTTATATTGAAAGTTGTTTTTTTCTGTTTCTTCTGGGTTAGAATGTTCAGGTTGTCCTGTTGTAGAACCACTAGTTTCTGGTGGTGACATATTAGTGTTTATGTTGTTGGGAGTGTCCTTACACTGCCATCTGCCCATCTCTTCCTCCAGTGGGTGCAGGTGGGGCCTGTGTTTTAGGGGGTCCCTCTTCCTCCAATGGGTGAAGGTGAAGCCTGTTGCTTGGGTAGTCACTCTTCTTCTGGGTGCAGGTGGGCCCATGTCTCTAGTGGAAACTGATAAGGTTCTGGGACTGTTCTCTAGGGGCAGTATGGGTGAAGGCTCTGGTGTTCATAGATGTGAGGAATAGGGTAGCCAGTGTGTGGAGGCTGCTCTGAGTCTCCAGAGCTTGTTGGCTGGGGTGGGACAACAGGATGCTACTCCCAGGGCAAGGGCCTAGAGATCTCAGCCTTCCAAGTGGGAACCTAGATGCTTACCTCTCCAGGTGCACACGGGTGCTAAGTCCCGGTGGTTACAGATATGATAGGAAATGCTAATAGGTATGTGGAGGCTGTTCATGGTCTCCAGGAGTTAATGGGTGGATGTGAGGGAATGGAATGTGATGTCAGATTCCCCTCTGTATGCTATGAATACCATTGGTTAATAAATAATATGTTTTGGTCAGTGGCTTAGCAGACCAGAGCTAGGTGGGAAAAACTAAACTGAGTGCTGGGAGAAAGGAGATGGAGTCAGGAGAAGCCAGGTAGCTCTGCCAGAGACAAATGCTGGAACTTTCCCAGTAAGTCACAGCCTCGTGTTGATACACAGATTAATAGAAATGAGTTACATTAGAATGTAAGAGTTAGCCAAAAAGAAACTAGAGCTAATGGGCTAAGCAGTAATTTAACTAATACAATTTCTGTGTGGTTATTTCAAGAGTCTTGGAAGCTGGGAACACACAAGTAGCATCCTACAACAGGAGTGTTCCACCCAGAGCAAGGGTCTAGAGAGCTGAGCCATCCAAGTGGGAACCCAGATACTTACCTCTCCCACAAGTCACTCTTCTTACTTTAGTTAGGGTTTTTATTACTGTTAAGAGACACTATTGACACAGTATCTATTATAATGGAAAATATTTAATTGAGTGGTTTAGTTCACCCAATTAAACATGCAGGCAGACATGGTGCTAGAGAAGGAGCCAAGAATGGAGAAGTCTAAGCAGAGACTGCTCATTTGTTTTCCAGCTGCCAAGACCCAAATAATCACACAGAAACCATATTAATTACAAAACTACTTGGTCAATGTCTCATTCTTATTAACTAACTCTTATATTGTAAATTAAACCATTTCTATTAATCTGTGTATTGTCATGAGGCTGTGGACTATTGGTAAGTTTCTAGCATTCTGATGTCTTTTTCCTTCAGCAGCTGCATAGCATCTCTTTGACTCCACCTATTCTCTCTATATATCTCTGTTTGGATTTCCCACCTGACTTTACTCTGCTAAGCCATTGGCCAAAACAGTTTCTTTATCAACCAGTGGTAATAAAACATATTCACAGCATAACATACAGAAGAGAATCCCACATCATCTCCTCTTTTCTGTCTAAATACAAAAGAAGGTTTTATCTTTAACATCCTAAAATTACATATAACAAAACAGGTATCAAGTAAGAATTATACTTACAATATTTAGTATATTTGTATCTGGAAAGTTTTATATCTAATTTATCTTTTATCATAACTAAGGAAAACTATAACTATCTGTCTCCAACTCCATCAAAGACCCCAGAAGGATATAATATTACCTAAGAAAACAAAAAGTGATTTTTAAGCAACTCCCACAACTCTAGAATTGACGAAGACATCTCACTGTCTGGACAGTCACCCAAAGCTGTCCTGTAACATTGGGGCACCCATCTTTAACCCACAGGCCCATAGTATCCAGCAGACTTTTCCATGAAGCAGGAAATTTGAAAGACTATTTTGCCTCTATTGGCAGTTTGTCAGTTACTTTCTTCTATGTCCTGCAGAATATATGGCAGTTTTTTCTGTGAAGGAGAAACCTTTGAAAAACCATTCTATCTTTTGGAAAATTCATTAGTCACACTTTTGTTCATACAGAATACTATCAAGCAGTCCAAGAAAGAGCAGTTTCTTGCCCAAATGGCTGACAAACTCCATAAGGAGCCTCTTCTATGACCATCGACCTCATGGAGTAGATTGGTACCGCCAGGAGCAGATGTGTCTCATTGTCATGAAAAGTTCTAAGTTAACAAAAACATTTTAAATTCCATATTCCATAGGTCTTTGAAGTGTTGAAGATTATCTATCTAACTGAAATATATCTCTGTATATCTAGAAAACATAACTAACATGACTACAGTTTGTCTATTATAAATGACTATCTATTCATCTGTATTTCTTAATTATACAATACACTTTTGAATGAGCCGAACAAACACAATACCTTACATAAGAGCAGAAATATATGTACGCAGTGTAACAAAATTGACCTTAAATCTGTATCAACAGACCAAGATTCATACAAATGCAAAGTATTCCTCTCCATATCATACCCCCCCTTTAAATGAAAACAAACATTTATAAACAATCATTTTTGGGAATTTGGGTGTCGTTTTCTTTCAACTGAATTCCTGCTCTTTTTTGGGCAAAGTATTTTTAGGGTTCACAGAGACCTTTTGGACCTTTCAGGAGAGTCTTGTTTCAACAAGTCACATTAGCCTAAAAGGAATCTACAGGTTCTCATCCTCTATGGATGAACCATTTTTCCAAAGTAACATATCCTTAGACTCAAGTTTTGAAGTCATGATATTATTAATATAATATATATATGTTTATATGCTAAACTAAATTATATACTAATGATATCAATGAAATGTCTCTCTGTAGTTAACTCATTCACAGTCAAAAATTCAAAGAACACACAATAATATACCTAATCTAGACTGTGTTTTTTACATCTTTATGAGGCTTATTTTTTTACTCTATTGCTTTTTAATATTTAATTATCTTTACTCCTTTAATCTATGACTTTCTCTACTTCTTCTCTTAAGCCATGTACATTTATCCAACACTGTGACCCATTTAGATTTCTTTTTCATCTGAATCTGACTTACTATGTATCTATAATCATTTTCTGACAAGGAATATTTTTTTTCATTAAATGGTAAGCATGCATGACCAGGACCTGTTGATTCCACCCCATCCAACATAGCAGAGTTATGTTCACGGCCTCTGTGAGCCATGCTCACCACCCCAACTCCATGGATGCAGTGGGTCTATGTCACTGCTCAGCAACTTGTAGCACACTGCTCATAAACCTCATTTAAGTACAGGATCTCCTGAAAAAGTCAGAGCTACTTGTGCTCCAGGCACGAATCAGGAAGCTGTCTCTCAAAGAAGCCCTGCAGTCTTTGATGTTAATGCCGAGTCAGGAAGCCTTCTCTTAGTGGAGCTGCACCTCTGCTTGCTGACAGCAAACAAAGCCTATCTGAAAAAAACAAAAAACAAAAAAAAACAAAAAAAATGCAACTACCAAGAAGCTGCAGCTGGCTTCCATTTTTGCGTGTCTAAAGCCCTCCATTTTTTTTTAATTTGAGATTTCTTAGGCTTTATGTGGAAATTGTTGCCCCATGTTGGGCACTATTTTGTAAACAAAGAGTGCTCATTCACTTCCTGGCTACCCTGACCCGAAACTGTATTAATTACAAAACTATTCGGTCAATGTCTTAGGCTTCTAATTAACTAACTCTTACATCTTAAATTAGACCATTTCAAGATGGGCAGTGGTGATGCATGCCTTTAATTGCAGCACTCGAGAGGCAGAGACAGGCAGATCTCTGTGAGTTCAAGTCCAGCCTGGTCTACAAGAGCTAGTTCCTGGACAGGCCCCAAATCTACAGATAAACCCTGTATTGAAAATAAAGAAAAACTAGGCTTTGGGCTGGAGAGATGGCTCAGTGGTTTAGAGCACTGGCTTGTCTTCCAGAGGTCCTGAGTTCAATTCCCAGCAACCACACAGTGGTTAACAATCATTTGTAATGAGAATCGATGCCCTCTTCCAGCCTACATGCAGGCAGAACCCTGTATACATAATAAATATTAAAAAAATAGCCCATTTATACTAATCTGCGTATCACCACAAGGGTGTGGCATACTGGTAAGGTTCTGGCATTCTGGCATCTTTCACCTTCAGCAGCTATATGACATCTCTTTGACTCTGTCTACTCTTTCTGTACATCTCTGTTTGGATTTCCCACCTAACTTAACTCTGCTAAGCCACTGGCTGAAACAGTATCTTTATTAAGCAATGGTAATAAAACATATTCACAACATACAGAGGGGAATCCCACATCATAAAAGGAGTTATATCGATATTCAGGCAACAGGAAATGAACTAAACAAGGCATACCTGAGTGTTGGAGACCTCAAAGCCTGACCTACTTATTTCAAAAAGTAGGTCATACTTATTTCAAAAAGACCACAGCTCCTAATAATGCCATTCCCTATGAGTTTATGCAGACCAGTTACATTCATTCAAGCTGCCACCTTCCATTCCCTGGCTCCCATAAGCTTGTAACCATATCATAATACAATTTCTAAATTTATAAATGCATTTTTTCCAACATCAAAGTTCCCATAGTCTATCACAGTCTCAACAATGTTTTAAAGTTCAGAGTCTCTCATGAATCTTTTAACGGCAATCCCCTATAAAATCAAAGAACATACTTCCAACATATAATGGCACAGAATATATATTACCATTCCAAAATATAGGGAAAAGAGCAGTTAGGAAATACTGGACCAAAGCAAGAACGAAAACCAGCTGGGCAAATTACAAACTCTGCATCTCCATGTCTGGTGTCAAAATGCTCTTCAGATCTCCAACTCCTTTCAGCTTTGTTGATTGCAACACACAGCTCTCTCTTGGGAGGGTTCCACTACCAGTTAGCAACTTTCCTTGGCAGGTATCCCACAACTCAGGCATCCTTAACATTTTGGACTCTCCAAGGCAAGCCAGGTTTCTCCATTACAACTCCATACAATAGTCTCTCTGTTTCTCCATTCAGAGATATCCCTGACACATGCCTGGCCTCAGCAGTTTTCCTTAGTTGTAGAATAATATTCTATTTCCCCTTGCTTCTG
>JAQHUG010000117.1:1923720-1938464 GCA_028555095.1 Dicrostonyx torquatus | reverse complement strand
AAGAAAAAAAGAAAGAAAAGATATACAGAAACAGAGAAAGGTAAAGTCCAGAGGGAAAAGGAAGATGGGATAATTTAAGTTAAGGAAAGCTGGCTAGAAATAAGCCAAGCTAAGACTCGGCATTTCTAAGTAAGGAAAGGTTTCTGTGTGAGATTAATTTGGGAGTTGGGTGTGGGAACCCAAAGAGCAAAGAGCAAAAAGAGTGAAAATATTCTACAACAGTTCACATTCACTTAAAGAGAAAGATGTTTTGTCTGCAATGTTAGTGAACTGCCATGAATTCCAATGTTTTCTCCAATAATATTATGTATTACAGTACTGATATTAAGGTTGTTTTGAGAGGGGGTTGGGTTGAAAGTGTATTGTGTTAGTTTAAGAGGTCTTAGAACTCACTTTAGCTGAGAATGACCTTGAATTCCTGGTTCTTCTGCCTCATCTCCTTAAGTGCTAAGATTGAAGGTATGTGCCACCATGCCAAGGTCATGATTCGGTGTCTGTACTTGGATCAAATGCACAAAAATAAAAGTCAGTGCTCAATTTAGAAAAAACAAACCAGACATTATAATCTTCAATGAGGAAATTCCAAAGGCTACTTCAATCGATGAATCCTTATTTTATTTTATTTTTTTGTCATCATAGTGTGGAGATAAATTCACAGTCCATGGCAGTAACTCAGTGTTTCTCTATGACTTGAGGGACTTTACGAATTATTTTAAAAACCTTGGCTTGCTTCTATAATGTGACCCAAGAACAAAGTGAATATGGGTACTACTATAATGAGTCACACATCAGTCTTTACATCTCAGTTGCTTACATTTAAAGTTCTTGGTTAAGACAAAGGACAAAAAACTATTCTGTGTTTTCAGCAAGAGGAGAACTTTAGCCGATTCCATAGAATTTAAGGAGAGATTCACTTTATTATTGGGGTGATTTGTTTGAGACACTTTAATTCTGTCTTCATTCCATAAATGGACTCATCTTGTCACCTAATAGCATCCTACCATTCAAGATGCCTGGCTGTTTCTGAGGAAGGATTAATCTATTTCAACAACAGCTGCAAGATGGACACTCCAGGGGAGCAGATGTGCACTCTTCTCTATAATTACTTTCAGCTCTTACTTTGCCCTTTATTGTCTGTTTGAAATTTAACTTTAATGGAATCAGAATGGCATTTACCCAGGGATTAGCTCCAGACTGTGGGCAACTCACAAAATAAAGGTTATAACATAGTAAGTCTACTAATCATTTTTTGTGACAGAATCAGCCAATAGTCTGTCTACATTTGAGTAAGACGACCATGTGTTATCCTAAGGTATCCCTCTTCTTGAATGCCTGCTGCCATCAAGCACAAGTCTAGTCCAGGTTAGAATTCCAAAATAACAGTCCAGAATTCTGACACGGCAGTGAACAACCCTTCAACCCATTCTATCAGTATGTGAGAAGTAACAGAGAATTGGCAACCACAAATCCAACAGCAGAAGCAGAGTTGACAGCTGGAAAGGTGTGTCTACAGTGCAGAAGGAAGTGTAAGGGTTGATGCTCTAATTTTGCATTAGAAAGAAGTAAGAAATATTCTGAAGCACCAGAGCTCAGCCCTGGTTAAGACTTGAATACTTACTTTCAGTTGTAAAACTAGATTTGCCTACTCAACTGCTTTAGAAATGTCAAGAGGTAACTTTAGATGTTTATCATTTAAACAATTGGCTCCCAAATTCCTATAGGAAGAATAACCTTTCCTTAAGACAATATCTTGATAATCGATTAAGGTGGGGAGTTCTACAAGGACTTTCTATTTTAGTATCTTCTTGATTGGCAAGGACAGAGAATGTTCCTCTGCCAGGTTTGTTATAGAGTCCAGAAAGTGGCGAGAGAAGTGTGGAGGACACCTGAACTAGGAGACAGTGAAAAGTATCAGGAAAGGTGAATGGATAAAGAAAATGGAGCATACATACACAGTAGAGTTTATTCAGTAGGAGAATAAAATCATGTCATCTGCTGGACAACAGAGGCTATTTGTTTAGTAAATTGTATTATATCTCTTTGACCTCAAATCATGATCTCAATCAGTAGAATATGAAATGTTACCTCACAGTTTTGAACAATGATGGTTCATCATCATTGCTAACCTAACTGAAATTAAAACCTCCTAGGAGGTACCTCTGCATGTTCTTGAGGGTATCAGAGAGGAACACCAGACCATGACCTAGAGTCCCAGAGGCAAACAGAGAAACTAGCATTCCCTACCTCTGTTTCCTAACTGGATTCTGTGTCACCAACTGTGTTGTGCTCCTTCTTTATCTTCTCTTCTTTTCTCTGAGTTCTTGTATCCTGAGTTATATTCACATAAAGGCATAAACCTAACAGTAAGAATTCTACTAAGTGAAAAGAAAGAAAAGAGAAACTCCCTGCTAAATGGAAAATGACCTGTGAGGGTTTGCCCTGGCAATCAAATATAGATATTGTGAGTAAATAAACAAATGGGATGGACTGTGAATGTTAATGAATTCTTCCATAAGCTAATAGAGTCCATCAGGAACCTTATAAACATGAGCCTATAATATCTATTCTACCTGGGATAGGGAATTACTTGTAAAGTAGGCATAACATTTAAGTGATCCACATTTCAACTGGCATTGTCATGTGACACAAGCATCTGTCACCATTCCAGTAGCAGGAGACACCTTCATCCCCCTCTAACTGACTGTTGTTGAATCTGCCTATATCTTGTCTCAATGATGTCAAGAAAGCAAACATGCACCATTTATTATAATGTCATGTAAATGTAATGGAGGTATGCTAAGAAAATCTTTATGTAAAATCTCCAGTTTTCTGGGTAAAAATAAAAAAAAATTACCTCTTAAAATAAAAGGAGAAATGCCCCGTATAATAAAAAATAATAAATTTTATTTCCAAGTGCAACTTTAAAAATCAATTTAAAATCAAAAGATAAAGAGGGCACCAGTGAGCTTGGCTTTGTGTTTTCTTTCTAGCAACAATGAGGAACAGGTGTAACTAGAGGTAGCAGGTGAGGGGTTCTTAACTTTGTTGGAAAAGTGTGGTTAAGCAAGAGGAAAGTTCAAGATCAGGACTGACCATGAATTTGAAGGAGCAGCAGAACACCAGGTGACTGTTCCCACAGGGTAGAGCATGTTTGAGTTTACACATGACAGGTAGTGAGCTGTAAGTATAGACAAACAACGTCTGGGATGGATATAATTCAGATAACATTGAAAACAATGATGTACAGAAGATGACCATGTGGACAGTCATGTTGTTAAACCCACAAACTGCTGAAGCATACCCTCTAAATCCTTGCCTTTTGTTCTACATCAGTTCTAAATACTGCATGTTTTGAAAGGAATTCCTATCTATCCATGCAGTAAGTGCCACCTCTTAGCCACTTATGCATGAGTAGGAAACAAGTACTTCAACTACAGCATGCTGCTACACCTTGGATGTGAAGTGTGGTCTACAAGCCTGTGTATCAAAGGCCGATGTATTAATCCCCATCTGGTCTCATGCCTTAGAGAAGTGGTTAAAATTTTAAGAGTTCTTGCCCTAGGAAGACATGCCAACTCCTGACTCCTCCCCCACCATCTTTCCTCCATAGCTTCCAAAGGTGAGCATCTCTGTCCTACCATACTCTCTCCACCACAATGCTCTGTTTAACCTAAGGTTCAAAGTGTGGCCAAATGTGAACCAAAACCTATGACACCAGAAGCCAAAAGCAATCTTTCTCCTTTTAAATTGCTTATCTCAGGTATTTTCTCCACAGTGGAAGACTGAATAGGACTCCTAACTTGAGTCCTAATTCATTATTGACTCTTCCTTTCACTGCAAGCCAAGAAAGTGCTGTCATCCACCCAGTGTACCTATGGAAGAAAGCAAGGTTGTCCAGTCTCTTCCATCCCTTACCAGCAACATGAAAACAATAACAGCCATTGTCGATTAAATCTCCTCCATTTGTATTTTGAATGACAATCATTCCCCAGTCCCATACTCATAGGGTGACATTTTTTATTACCTTCAAAAATAAAAAAGTTGATTTTTGTAGCAATGTTTTATCCTCTTTGTTCTAGCTTCATCTGTTCTTAAATCAGCGTTCCATATTCCTGTTGGGCTATTATTTCTAATCTGCTTGAAGTGTTTCTATGACTATGTATCATTTTTCCTATGGAACCTGTTCTTTTTAGCAAAACTGGTCTGCATTTCCCATTGTGAGTCTGCCTGTCTCCAGCTCTCTTATTCTTTGCTTCTCAGCATGCCACACATAACTAGTGCCCAGTGTGAGACACTCTGCGTTTTTACAATTCAGCCTTCGCAAAGACCTTTATTTTTTAGGAATGTCCTCTCTATTTCCTCGATGCACACCTTCTCCTGTAGCTTCTTTAGTTTGCATTTTATTCACCTCAAGCATGCTTTCCTTCAAAAGCCTTCTTGGGAGTTCTTAATGACTTTAAGGACTTCACCCGAGTGCCCTTCAAGCTTCTTGTCCCTTTCCATATTGAGGCATTTTTCATGTTGAGATTGTTTGTTTTCAGTTGGTCTCTCCTCTGAAGCATGAGCTTGTCTTTGCAGAACTTTGTTTTTCCAGCTGAACTTCCTACAGTTCTTAACACACTTTTAAAATGCAAGATGGGAAATCAATACAGATCTTCTGGATGAATAACTAGCACTTAACAAATCTTGTCTTTACTGCTTCAGCTATGAGTACATATCCTGTGGTTCCAAAACCTGAAACTTCTGCATGTACAAGTGCTTTTGTAGTTCCCAGCATATATGCCAATGCTGGCTTGTAGATAACCCTGAGCTGCAGAGCTGTGTGGGTAGTAAGAGTCGGGTCCAATCAAGCCAGCCAACCTGGGGTCTACTAGATTAGAGAGTGACTGGGGAAAGATGACTAATACAGTGCAGAGTGCTGTGGACTGGCAGCAGTGAACATTTGGCCCGCATTTCTTTCCTTTGTTGAAAATAAAATACTCTGTGCATTAACTCTTGAGGGAACAGGATGGTCAAGATGGGAAAAGGACAGAGAGAGAAAGCAAGAAATTGAGGGAGCCATTATGGGGCTATTGAGAAACCTGGTATTAGAGAAATTCCCATTAATCCACAAGGATGACCCCAGCTAAGCCCCTAGGCAATTGTGAAGAGGATGCCTGAATTGGCCTTGCCCTATAGTCAGATTGATGACTATCTTAAATGTTATCATAGAACTTTTATCCCTCAACTGGTGGAAGCATATGCAGAGATCCACAGTGGAATACTGGGCTGAGCTCCCAAAGTCCAGTCAAAGAGAGGGAAGAGCGATAATATGAGCAAAGGGGTCAAGACCTTCATGGGGATACCCATTGAAACAGCTTACCTGAGCTAATAATGGGAGATCACTGACTCCATCCAGCCTGACAGCAGGGGAACCAGCATGGGACCAAACCAGGCCCTCTGAATGTGGGTGGCAGTTGTATGACTGGGGCGGATTGGGGGGCCACTGGCAGTAAGACCAGGATTTATCCCTGCTGCTTGTACTGGCTTCTCTTTGGCAGGATACCTTGCTCAATCTAGATATAGTGGGGAGGGCCTTGGCCCTACCTCAAAGCAATGTGCTAATCAAAGCAATGTGCTAAACTTTGGTGACTTCCCATGAAAAGCCTTACCCTCTCTGAGGAGTGGATGGGAAGGATTGAGGGAGAGGGAGGAGGGGAAGGTATGAGAACTGGGATTGGTATGTAAAATGAGAAGAGATAGTTTTTTTTTTAAAGAAAGAAATGAAGGAAGGAAGGAAGGAAAAAAAGATTTCTATGAATGAAAAACACCAAGCATAATAAAGCAATCATCCCCTTGGGATTTAAAAACAAACAGATTGAATTCTCTGACTTTGATGGTTGCCTAGTTACTGCAATCCACCTTCACTCAGTTGGTCAAATGTCTTCAAATTGCATCTAGCCAGTCAGTTCAGGTACTGGGATGCAATAGCAGATGACATGAATACACCAACCTCCATCCTGAGCTCCCTGTATCTGCCTTTCTCTTGATCAAGAAGTGCCCAAGGATTCCCACAGTAGTATAAAGTAGATCAGGACAATCTGGGATGTTCCTCCTAGATTAACAAATGGAAGATGTGATCTGAGACAGAGGGATAAAGTCATGGCTGGTTCTTACAGATAACTATCAGTACCTCTTTATTTCTACCACTGCCTTTGACATGGAGTTGGTACACACCTGGTATTGAAATGTGTTTACTGGAGACACCTAGCAGAAGAAGCTGTTGAAAGAAAAATGTGTCAAGGTTAAACTTCCAGTTTAGAGGCAGGGTATTCCCTCTGCCTCCAACTCATCAACCATACTACTGGGCTAGTTATTCAGCCCCTTGAGCCAGAATTCCCTCATCTATAAAATAAAGATTATGTCCCCATAAATGGCTATTGTGAGTAGGAGATGAGATCACACATGTAATGTGCCTAATAAAGGCCTTAGCAGAGCTGCCAATCAACAAATAATACCCATTCACCCAAGGAGTTTAACAATTCACTTGGGAAAAAGAAATTTACATAATTAACCATAACAAAATGTTATAAATATAATTAAGCAAACCCTATGGGACTAAATACAAGGACGTAATTAATTCTGCTGGAAGGGGATCGGGGAGGAGGGAGAGATTTCACAAAGAAGTGTCTGAGTTTGCTATTGAATTTCTTTTCTTTGTCTCTATAGTCATCAAATGACATATACGCTCTTGTAACCCACTATTAAAGCTAACCTTCCTTTGGTGCCTCACCCCTCTCTAGTCAATTATTCCTTTTTCCCCTCCTATTTGAAGCACAGCATGGAAAGATTTGGGTGTATATGTGCAATGAGGGTTGTTTTAAAACTACTAGGATCTAATGGGTATCCTTTCTCCTTCAATACCTTTCATCCTGTTGACCATTCTTCAAATATCTTACAGAGCTCCTCTTCCTGGGTAAGCACCTAGGTTAGGCTCTCTTTTTTTCCCTTCAGATTCTTCCTTTTTAAAACATCTCATCTATCTCGTTAACTTTAAATATAATATTTTCAACTTTTATCTTCTTCCTGAGAACATAACATATTGTATATTCAACTGCTGATTTGACGTGACCATATGTGTGTCTAACAGGCTTCCCAAACACAAGTCAAATGTATAATGATTTATCCAAACTTCTCTTAACAAAACAAGTACAGCAAAATATAACCTCTTCATGGTAGAGCATTTACCTTGTACATGCAAGAACTCACTTTCATCTTCATTACTAAGGAGGAAGAAGTAAAGAGGAAAGAAGAAAGGAAGAGGAAGGAGGGAAATAAGGAGAAAGAAAGAAGGGAGAGAGGTAAAAAGGGTGGGCAAAGAAAGAAGGAAGAGGAAAGAAGGAAGAAAGGAAAGAAGAAAGGAAGGAAGGAAGGAAGGAAGGAAGGAAGGAAGGAAGGAAGGAAGGAAGGAAGGAAGGAAGGAAAGTAGAAAATAGTCTATTTTTTATTTCTCAGTTTGGAAATGATGCCATCGAGAGTTGCTGTTAATTCTCTTTGTTCATACACCCTTTGTTCACACACTAGATGTTTCTGATCCATCGCTAGGCCCTTCTGGTTCTACTGCCTTCTTTCTTTCCTCCACTTCCTTTACAACTACCATGGTTATCTCTCACCTCGCTTCCTTGCAAGAGCATAACATACTAGCTACTTTTCTATCGCTGCAATGAATACACACAAGCAGAAACACCAAGACCAGGCAGTGTATAGAAGAAAGAATTTATTTTGTCTTGTCATTCCAAAGGGATAGAGTCCATCAAAGAGCAACAAGCAGCAGGGGTGGTTACAGAAACAGGAAGCTGAGAACTTACATACTGAACTGTAAGCACAAAGTAGCAAGAGCAATGTCAAGTGATGAAAGTTCTTTAATCTCCAAATTCTCTGCCCAGAGAATTTTCTCCAACAAGGATGCACTGCCTAAAGCTCTCATTATACACGGTAATCATCTCAGTCTCCAACTGTGCCTCATCATCCTCTAATCGTCATAAAGCTGCTGAAATTGTCTTCATACTTGACTGGGGATATAGGTCAATGGTTAAAAACACTTAGATTGTATTTAAGCACCACTCCATAAGATGGACTCTGTATTTAACACTGCTAAAATATCAAAACACCTGAGACTAGGTAGGTTATGGGCCCTAGGGTAAAAGCTAGTACTGTTATTCTGCTACATGAACATATCTGTTCCTAGACTTACATATACATATATATAGTGTATATATATACATATATGTCTGTCTGTGTGTATATATATATATATATATACAGACATGTATGTATCAATAATAACCACAGAAAAAGATGCTATTAACCTGACAGTGGAGGAGTGAGAAAGGAGACACAGGCTGGGCTGAGGAAAGGGAGGGGCAAAGTGATGGAATCCTATTTCAATTAAAATTAGTAAAACTAAATTCTTTTTTAAAAATAGAATATTTTGAAAATGAGATTTTCATAAAATACAAATCATGTGATACTTCCCTGTTTTTAGAGCTTACATTGCCTTCTCGTTCCAATTGCAAAATGAATGCTTTACCATCACCTAGAAATCTGTTCCTCATCATACATATCAGCTTGGATTTTTTTCTTCACTTAATTGCAATTTTACCCCCAGTCCTTGTGGATTGGGTCTTTCCCAAGCTTCTCATGTTTCAGAAGCCTGCTCCAATGTCCTATCCTCAGCAGCTGAGTCCTGAGCCTCTACTCCAGGATCACTTTCTATCATGTTATTAAATTCTACATCTTCATAATGTGTAGTCACTTTTTAATGCATGCTACTTGCTTGCTTGTTTTTAACTCCTTCTTCCAATAATTGGCTCACAAGAGACAGCACCTCTTGCTGTGTTGTTTACTGTTGTGTCTCTGGCACTCAGATCAGTGCATGGCATTTGGTAAGAAATCGCAGATTGTTGGTTCAGTGAATGAATAAATATGCGAATGGAGTTCTGGAAATATTAGGTAAGTCGCATTGTTGCATATATTAAATTAAACAAAGCATAATGTTCTTTATGGTTTATTTATCTCTGTTTTTTTTATTTCAGTAGCAAATGTACTTGAGACTATGCCATTGGGGGAAATCCATGGTGAAGCTGGAGTGTGACTCAAAATCTGGGGGCTCTTGCAAGAGCAATTCTCAGGTTGGTAAGGAAAGAAGGCATCATTGGGGCTGCCAGTGCAAGTCACCATTTCCAGAAGGCCCTGTGCACAGAATGGCACTTGAAGCATTCATTTACCTTGGACAAGAAAAAGAACAAACCTTTTTCTCCTAAATGGTTGATAAGGTTAAAGTCAAGGAGAGTGTTTGTGTTTCTCCAAATGTTAAAGGTAAGTGCACCCATTTAGTTCTAGCAAAGTCAGGGACTGGGTGAAACTGAGATACAGCTTACAGTAGGCATTCATAGTGAGACAGAAATGAAGAATTCCCCACATAGAACACATCCCAGGGGACACACACACACACACACACACATATGTGAGAGAAGTGAGGGAGGGAAGGAAGGAGGGAGAGCAAAGAGAAAGAGAGAGATACATACACATGCATACACACACATGTATGGCAAGAAACATTTGTACAAAGGAAGTTCAGGTCATAGTAAGCCCAGCATCCAGACCCTCTGTTGCTGCATATCCATGATTTGGTGAAGGCACCAGCACAATGACTAAGCTCCACAACTCTCCAGTGAATGCTCTAGTCCTGGAGCTCTGATGCCCTCTTCCTTCTGTGGAAGAGTCTATGTATTTGTGCACCTGAAATTGGTAGGAAAACCTATTCCTCACAAAAAGGCATGTCAGTACTACATCCATCTGTCTCTGGGCTCAGAGGTGTCATAAGTAATAAGTGCACTGCCTGTGCTATCAAATCATTACCTAAAGCTTCCTCTAACTCAGCAGTGCCAAGAGCACTATCATCTCTAGTCTGTGAGTCTAATTCAACTTTCAATGGTCACTGGCACTGTTGAAAGGACACTGCATTAACACTAGGCATGTGATGTTGTTATGTCATCATGGGCCATTTTATATGACTATCATGACTTATACTCTCCCTTCCTTCCAGATAATTCTGAGTTCCATATTCAAAATGTCAGCAATGGAGAAGCGACAGCTTGTGTTCTGTGGCTCCTTCCATTGAACTATTTCTGTAAATCAGGTAATACCCCCTACACACACACAGAAAGAGAGAGAGAGAGAGAGAAAGGAGAGGGATACATACATGCACACATACAAGCACACACATACACAGAGAGAAAAAGGAAAGAGAGAGATACATGTGCATGCCTTTATATATAGAGAGAAATACACATATGCATACACACAGGCACACATACACCAAACACATGTACACACAAACACACAGAGAGAGAGAGAGACTCTAGACTCTAGAATAAGTACCACGAAACAATCTAGGCAATTCCCTAGAGCCATTCTGAGATACCTGTGCAAATGTGTCTATAAAATGGGCAAGGTGGAAGTTGCTTTATTAAAATTTGACAATTCTCAAACAAATTGAATACAATTCAAGGTGACACTTCCTGTCAAGAAAATCTCGCTTCCAGGGGAGGACTTTTTAACATTATGCACACTAGAATCATCTGAGAAGTTATTTTTAAAACTACGTCAAGAGGTTATGAGTTAATTGGCTTGAGATAGGATCTGATGATGGACAATTTTTAACTCCCTAGAATGTTTTAATGAGCAGTTGCAGTTGAAAATGACTGTTCTTGTTGGATGAGCAGGAAACTGGAACTTCCATGGAGCCAAACTAAGAGAGCAGACTCAAGCTTTGAAGTGATGATGTCTATAGCTAACAAATAATACACAAACAGGATGATGCACAATAAAAATAAATGAGAAATAAAGGAACATAGCATGCTTAGCTGGAAATTAGTGAAGTAATGAAGATGCACTGTAGTTGAAAGGCCTTAATCACCATTGTGCTGTGCCGTGGTTGCTGGTAAGCAGAACAATGAACAGTTGTAAGAATCACTCAGCTTGCAAGCCGTTGGCTTTCCTGGGTCATCACCTGGGAAGCCCAAAGTAGCTGTTCTTGCTTTGCCATTTCTACAACTGCTTCTCAGCTCCTTGCCAATACAAGTTTTCTCCCACTTTTGTCCACCCAGATCTTATTGCATCCTTACTGACATGCAAACTGTCAGAATGTCCACTTACAAAGCCAACAACCATCACCCAACCTTCACAGTCATCGAGTTCTCCTTGGCAGCAAAGTGAGATTGCAAAAGTGACTATGTTTAGTCCCTTGTTTTTCTTGGATCTGTGGAAATAAAGACTAACCAAATATGGACATTAGAGACTATTTACTCTGGATCTGCATTATCAATGGAATGGGTCACCATTATTTGTGTTTTAACAGAGATTCCAAGGTGGGAAGAGGAGCCTTTATACTGAAAGAAAGCTTCAGCTGCACCTTGACGGGAGATTGTTGACCTAGGAAGGCCATGGCCAAGACAGGTGGAAGCCAGGAATGAATGGAAGTGGCTGATGACAGGTGCATAGCTAGTTTGGTCCTAAATTGGTTATGAGAACAGAAATTAGGATTTATGTGTTTGTTGTTTGGTTTTGGTTTTGATTTTGTTCTTGAGACAAAAGCTCATGCATCCCAAGTTGACTTACCTCACTGTGATTACAAGCACATGCCACAAGGCTCCTAATATGTGGTGCTGAAAATTGAACCCATGGCATCTTGTGCATTACATGGGCACTCTACAAAATGAACCTATCTCCATCTCCAAGAATGAAAATGAAGAATGCCATCAGTTATCAACTAAATCCTGTCCATTTGTGGCTACTTGTTACCAGGAGTACTGTTTAACTTCTGATGTTGATTTCTCAGATTATCTGCGATAGATAGGGGTAGATTTCTAGGAAGAGTGCTGTAGATTACGGGCAAAGTTCAGTATTGTTATGTGATCTGTTCATTATTCATTTGTGTGTTTAGTTTCTCAAAGCCATTAAAAATAAGCTAGAGTATTATTTAATCCTCTGTTTTCTAATCTGTTCCACATACCAGCCACACTGATAATTCACAAACACATTTAGAGAAACACACATTAAACCATCTTTTAAATATTTACCTTTAAAAATGTTTCATAGATACATACATTGAATGCTGAGAATGTTTGTTGCCCATATCTACTTTACTGTTCTCACCTCCTCTTTAGTGTCCCTTGTCCCCCAGACAGTTTCATTTCTACTCTTGTGTTTTTGTTTTGTATTTTTGTTTGTTTTTGTTTTTGGAGACAAGGTTTCTCTGTGTAGCCCTGGCTGTTCTGGAACTCACTCTGTGTTCCAGGCTAGCCTCAAACTCAGAGATTCTCCTGCCTCTGCCTTCCAAGTGGGATTAAAGGCATGTACCATCCCTACCCTGCTAATATTATATATATATATACATATATATGTATATATAATATGTATGATCATGTACATACTTATATGATTTTATGCACATATATAAAAATCCAAGAACAACAAGCAAAAAAGCATATAATACTCATCTATTAAATATTGGCCTAATTTACTTAGTGATATTATTGCCACTTTCTTGCAAGAAATATGGTTTCATTCTTTATAACTGAAAAAGAATCTGTTCAGCTCAAGCCCAACCACTGTTAGAGACAATCCCTGTAATCTGTATAATCATACTTCCTAAACAAAATAACCAGGCCTTAGAGAGGCCCAGAGGAGCACAATTATTACAGTGCACAGCTTCAGTCCCTGGGCTCAGAGTCCTTAATGAAGGTCGTATGAAGTCCAGAGTTGCAGAGACAATTCAACTCACAGGCTTGACAGCATTTTGTACTTACAGGAGTTATTTCCATGCTGCCTAGAAAATTCTGTCTGTTACCCTGCTCCTTCCAAATGGTGGCATGGGGTATATTATTATAATACAGGGGCATACAACAAGTATCTTCATACAAACACAGATCATATCCTGCCTCAGGGAATAATGGCCTAATACAGGTTTATCTTTATTGACACTGAATCCTTAACTGTCACTCAGGATTCCACGGTGCCACATTCTCCACCTTGGCTTTAAATATGTGGCTAATTTGAAATCACATTCTTGCTTTTGTTATCTCTGGTTCTCCTCCAGGGATCTTATCAGTAGGTGTTTATATGTAATAAGGATTGGGAGTGTTATTTTCTTAGCAGCTGATGGTAGCATTTGTCATATAGGAGGGTGATAAACTAAAGCTCAAAAAAAAATCAAACTCCTTGTTATAATAGAATAGAGACTTTCACAGGCCTAACTAAATAACCAAAGGCAGGTGGGGAATTATTTTTTATTATGTTATGAAATGGGGGAAATGCTGGCAGAAGACAGAAATCAAGAGAATTCCTGCTAATGTCTTGTAACTTTCCAAAACACTTTTCAGTCTCAGAAACAAAATCTGTGTTGCTATTGGAATTTTTGTGGAAAGCAATGAACAGGTTATATTTTTGGTCTGATCTATAAGGGAAAGAAAGAGAGAAAATGGCAGCACCCTGTTATTTTGTGGTATATTCTGATGCTTCGATTGTTGGGGTCTTGCTGGCTCTCTTGAGGGACTCTCTCTTCTAAAGTCAGTCCCCAGAGATGGTAAGTAACAAGCGCACTAAGTGTGGTTTTCAGAAGCAAACGACCCAATCTAGAATCCATATGCCTAACCCCCCATCATCAGGCTCTTGAACTGTGGGCTACTGTACCTAATCTGTACTAATGTGTGCTATCAGTCCTTAATCATCCCAGGGCCAAGAAAGAACGACACAGCCAATTATAGAGAGTACCACAGACTGTTGAGTCTACTTACCCAGCCTTTCCTGGTCCTTCAAATAGAAATCTGACCAGTACCTTTGGTACAATATTCCCACTTCACTCTGCATCTGCCCTGCCTTAGTGCTTTCCCATATGCCTGCAGGGAACATGTCCACCTTCTTAGGCTCTATGACTAGCATAGCATCTTCTCCATGACAATCACTCTCTGAACCACTAGCCGAAAGTACCTTGAATTTTTATATTAGCAGACCCTGAAAGTGCTGGTGGGAACTGTCCAGAGAAAAACAAATAGAAATATATGTTGACTGTTATTGACACTGCTGAATTCTCAGAGCAGAAACTGGGCCTGACCAAGTTTTTCTTAACCTCTGAAGGGAAAGGAAGGCCCACACCAGGTTCAGAAAAAAAATGTACCTTTGCTTCACCCTTTGCATTACATGCTCCCCTTCTTTTTCCTGGAGTGAATGGCAAACCTAGCAAAACAATGCCTAATATTTTCTATCATAGCACCAGAGATTCTCACACATACATGAGACTGATGCATAGGGATCCTGACTTATGAGTGTTCTGCTTAAGACTGGCTGGCTCCAGCGTAGTACAAAAATGACACACATGCAGTAGGAATTGTACTTTAATTCATCTTTTCCCAGGCTAGTATAATGTCATATGGTCTCTCAAGAGTCTGGGCAAGAGAAAAGAACAACAGCTGGGTTACACAGAGGGAAACAACTGATTCACAAAGCACTGTGGTGCTAAGTGTGATGTTCAAGAGGCTATTTCAGTGCATTAAATGCATTTACTACTTGATATTTTCAGCATACATGGGATGGATGTGTCCCTTAGAAGTTAAAGAGCAATGGTAGGAGGAAGACATCTGAAAGGTCACATCATAACACAACACAAATTTATCTCACTCTGTGGATTTATCTCACTCTGATTC
>JAQHUG010000117.1:1911182-1922595 GCA_028555095.1 Dicrostonyx torquatus | reverse complement strand
ATATATATATATATATATATATATATTCACGAGGCTAGTGTTTTTCTCCTTTTAAAAGTATTGGCATATGCCTTTGACAAATGAATTATGCACAGAGAAATAAAAATATTAATATATACCTACATACATTCTTTCTTTCTTGTTATCAGTCATTAATGGTAAGCCATTCAAACAGATGAAAATATGTGGGTTATTTTTATTTACCAAGTCAAAGGTTTCTTGGAAGAGATTATATATAAAGTATGTTATTTAAGTTTTTCCAAAATTAAAGATTCTGCAGAAAATACTGTGTGTTGTGGTTCATGCCTGTCATACATTTAATAGTAGGAGTCAGGGAATGAAAGCAGAGGAATCACTGAGTTTTAATACAGCCTAAGCTACATAGTGATATCAGTCCAACTGGAGCTGCAGAGTCAGATCCTGCCTCTAAAAGCAAAAATAAATAAATATGAAAAGTTCTGTGAGTATTAGACCTAGTTTTCAACATATGCTCAGTGCATGTCAGTTAGATTGACAATGGGTGTCAAGAAAGAAGTCTTCAAATTTTGCTTGTGTTTCCTGGCATTGGTAGTGTTTTGAAGAAGGAAGTGCAGGTTGGAGAATTATATTTCAATGTCTTCATTAGATGCCAAGGATCTTCCAGAGGTAGGAATTACACAAATAATTTAAGTATCTCTAATTATGACCTATCAGAAGATGTTCATGTACACAAAACCCACCTGAACAATGTAGAACTTTGGTTGGTTTCTGTGCTTTGGAAGTCATAGAAAATCATATAGTAAAGTGCTGTGAGCTAGTGCTCTTGTACCCTGTAAAGATTTGTCACTCATATTCTCTTAATGAAATGCTGATTAGCCAGTTACCAGGCAGAAAGTGTAGGCAGTGACCAGACTCAGAGAATTCTGGGAAGAAGAAAGGCAGAGTCAGTCACCAGTCAGATGCAGAGGAAACAAGATGAGAATGCCTTACTGAGAAAAGGTACCAAGCCATGTGGCTAAACATAGAAAATAATTACGAGTTAATTTAAGTAGTAAGGGGTAGTGAATAATAAGCCTGAGCTAATAGGCCAAATAGTTTAGAACTAATATAAGCCTCTATGTGTTTCTTTGGGACTGAATGATTGGGGGACACAACAGGATATAAACTTCTGTCTACAAATGGTACCCAAACATTTAACAAGAAATCCCTGAGAAAACTTTGAAAAAATAAGGGATTCTAGACAGACAAGAACAGTCAAGTGCAACTGCTTGGTAACCATCTTTACTCTGGTAAGCTCTGTTTGCTATTGTCCAACAGATGTGTGGCTCCTTTAAAAGAGGCTTCCTGACTCAGTAACAAATACCTCATAGCTCTTTTAAGAGGCACTGCTACCAAACACTTAAATAGTGTTTATGAGCAGTCGGCATCAGGCTTCTTGATGGTGGCATGAACCTAGAAACTCCACAGAGTTGTGACAATAAATGTGGCTCCCACTAGTACCTCTGTCATGAAGCTAGACTCCCAAAAAGCTAAGGAATGAGGTGGAGCCAGCTCCCAAAGATACAGCTTTAATCCTAGTCATGCTGATCAGCAGATTAAAGACTCATGTGGTCAGAAAAAGCTAGAGATATACAGTAAAGACAGATTCAGACAAAAAAAACTCTAAACAGTTTACAGTGTGTTTAAAAAATATATGATGGCTTGAGAGAGAAAAGAAAAGGGATAGAGAAAGTTCTTTAAAAAGAAATAGAGTAGCTGGGTGTGATGTCACACAACTTTAGTACTTGGGAAGCAGAGGCAGGTGGATCTCTGTAAGATTGAGGCTAGCCTAGTCTACAGAATGAGTTCTAGGACAGTCAAAGATGCACAGAGAAACCCTGTCTCAAAAAAACAATATTAAAAAATAAATGTGAAAGGAACAGTAAAAAGAAATGTCACATAAAGTTGGAAAATACACAGTGAATCTGAATACTGTATATTACTGTGTTCTTTCATTTATTTGACAGTGAATCTGAATACTGTATATTACTGTGTTGTCTTTAATTTATTTGACTTCTGAGGAAGGAGCAACAGCTGCTAGTAGACATTTGAATAAAAATCCTGCTCGATTAAGTCTACTGACATATATTTTAAATGCCTTGACTTCAAAATTTAAGTCAAAGGTATGTATGTTACTTTGGAATACAGGTTTTGCTTTTGTTTCCATAGGAAATGAGAGGCTGTGTATTCATTCTGGATTAAGGAAAGTAAGGTTTGATCAAGGAAGACCACCTGAAAAATCTTCAATGGGAATGGATGGCCCAGATGATTTAATGTTTCAGAGCACCTCTGCTGCACTGTCTTCTGAGTTCTACATCCTGAACAGCCTTAAGACGTCTGACTGAGATAACCCAGCCTCAAAGAATACTCTAGTCAGAACTTGACCAAAATCTTAAATTTTCTGTGGGTCCCCATAAGGTTATCTGCCACCCTAATCAGCAAGAAGTAGCTTAGAAAACTATGCCCACATTGCCAAAAAAAAATGGATTATGTATGTTTTTCTTTGTTTAGTGTTGCTTACAAGTTACTTTGGATAATGGTCAGGAAAAGAAGGGGAAAAAAGGAGACTTAGATTCAGAATTCTTGTTCTAAAAAGAAAAAGGGGAATGCTATGGGATAATGCTTTTGTACATTGTAAAGAAGTTACTCATATTAGTTTAATAAAATGTTGATTGGCCAGTAGCCAGGCAAGAAATATAGGTGGGGCAACCAGACTAAGAGAGTTCTCAGAAGAAGAAAGGCAGGGAGTTAGTCACCAGCCAGACACAGAAAACAAAATGAGAATGCTTTACTGAGAAAAGGTACCTAGCCACATGACTAAGATTAGACAAGAATTATAGGTTAATTTAAGTTGTAAGAAGAGATAGTTAATAATAAGCCTGAGCTAATAGGCCAACCAATTTATAATTAATATAAGCCTCCCTGTGTTTCATTGGTATTGAACTGCTTCCATCTACATAGTAAAACCTTGTACTGTTAAAGCATTTTATATGTTATGATAGTAAATAAATCTGAAGTTCCACAAATAAATAAAAAAAATGGGAGCATGGAGACCATGGGAGAGAGTTGAATGGTAGGGGAGAAGAAGGGAGGGGAACAGAGAAAAATGTATAGCTCAATAAAATAAATTTAAAAATTCTTTAGGAGGACTTGGAGACCAATGTGTAACCAATGTAGTGGAAAGAAGTATGAGCTTGCAATTATAAAACAAATAATTGAAAGGAAAACATTGAGTCCCAAGGCCAAAACTCAGTCTCTTCATGGAGATTAGTGAAGCCTCTGACTCCTGTAAGACTGAGAAGCACAGTAGAGGCACTAGGGCATCCTGGTCCTCAGCTAGTCCAGTTTCATCAGGGATAAAGGAATTGAAGTGCGTTCCTTCTTCCTGAATTCCCAAGGCCAATACAAGTTGAAAGTAGCATCATTCTTTGTAGTAATAGGCGCAGAAGGCTGTGTCTTGCCCCTGCCCAGCTCCCAGCCTCTGGCTAGCTTATATCCAAAATAACCACTCAAAAATTATATTAATTTAAATACTGCCTGACCCATTATCTCTAGCCTTTTAATGGCTAACTCTTATGTCCTGCTTTAACCAATATCTAGTAATCTGTGTATCACCACGTAGTCGTGGCTTACCGGGAAGATTCTAACCAAAGTCCAACTTGGGCTGGAAAAACATGATGTCTGCTCCAGTGCGTTCTCTCTCACAGCCTTCTGTTCTGTCTCCTCCGCCCACCTAAGGGCTGCCCTATCAAAAGACTGAGGCAGTTTCTTTATTCAACCAATGAAAGCAACAAAAATACAAAAGGACCCTCCTACACCAATTCTTTTTTCCTTAAAAGGAACTTGGGGCTTGCAACATTCTCCTTCTAGTAGATAAATGCATTTCAGGCTTGAGTCAGCAAGTGTCCTGAACTGTGGCTGCATAGTCATCTTCATTTCTGTCTGGAATGCCTTTCAAAATGTCTACTTTAAGGAAAGTAGAGGAAACTTGCAGAGAAAAGCAGTAGGGGAGAAAACAGAAATAATAGAGCCCACTGCTGAAGCAACAATATTTTACATAAGCTCAAAACAGCCTGGAAATGAAGCCCTTTTAACAAAGTTAATCAGGTAGTCTTCATGTGGCTTCAGTCTGTGAGTGATCTAAGTAAGCATCGTCTACCCAACCCTATGGGCAATTCTGCACTGACTTCTTTAGTCTCTGGCATTTCACTTTAATTTTTAGCTGTTTTCATGATTCACTTGCCTTGTTGGTCTTTGCATCCTACATTGTTTGCTGCATGTGTATTTTTCAGAAATTTTCATTGCTATATTAAAATTTCTGAGATTAAAAAAATAAGACATACAGCCTCAAAAAGAAAAAAGATACAAGCAGAATGGAGGCAAAAGACACTCCTGCTTCTTAATCATAAAAAAATGAATGACACAGTAATCAATATAGTCAAAATAAATTACTGGAAGGTCAAAGGATGATGAGGGAATCCTGAGAGAGATCTACAAAAATAAAAGTGTGAGGAAAATAATGGAGCTGGGGTAGTATTAACTGACAAGCCACAGAATGAAGCACATGGCCCTGTCAAAAAATTACCCAAGAAACCTTGTTTGCTTTCCAAATGAGAATTCCATAGCAGAACTCCATAGCTCAGAAATGCTAAATGGCTTGCACAAGGCTAAACATTGGTTAGGCAGAACCAGAACTAAAAGCGGTTTTCTGGTTCCACATCCCTGGCCCTTACTATTGAATCATATTTTTAATAGATGAAATTTAGAAGAAAGTATTTTAAATTTGCAAAGGGTTTTCTCCAGTAGCATGGGAGAGACAAGAATGCTAAGAGCATATTTCAGAAATCTATGGTCTACTAAGGTATTTATTATAAAGACAATACAGTTTATAGAATTTTGCATCACTTTGATATTTGTCATATTCTTTCTTCATGCGTGGTTTGAGTCTTTACTAGACTTCCAAGAAGAGCAGGAAAGAAAAGACCGAAAAAATGACAGTACACATTGGCAAGTGCTAACCATTATAAAGGAAATCTCGAAGAAACACTGAATTTAGAAAGCTCAAAGGGTGTAGGGGTACCTTCTGAACTTCACCAACTTATAAGACACCTAATTAACAGCTCTACCTAACTGTCATGGTTTTGAGATGAGGTCTCATGCTGCTCACGTTGGCTTCAAACTCACTAATCACGGAGGACAACCATAAACTACTCATCCTCCTGCTCCCATCTCCTAGGATTGGCATTACCAATGTGATGTGCACCACTATTCCTCATCTATGTGGTGTTGGGTATAGAAGTCAGAGCTTCATGTGTGCTTGTCAAGCACTCTACCAACTGAGCTACATTCCCAGCCTGACTATCCTGACTTCTGTCAAACAGTAATGAAGTTTCACCAGTTGTAGTGGCTAAATTCATCCACTGAAAGAAGAAAAAGGATAAATGTTAAGCTGGAGCTATATCTAGAAGAAGCAAGTCCAGCAGGCAGAACCTAGAAAATAAATCCAATAAGCTAAATTCCCTGATGATGGCTTACGAGTGAGTTTGAGTCACTAACCTCCACTAGAAAGACCACAGGGAGCTCTAGCTGGCTGTCCACAGATGGCTGAGCCCTGGACCACATGGAGACAATGTTAAGGCACACTTCACCTGAAGTCATAATTTTTTGGAGTTCACAAGCCCTTCTCCACAACTGAACTCCTTTTCTTTATTGGTTCTATATGTCAATGAACCGCACTGATGGCAGATCACTGACTTCACAAGGAACATATTTCATTGTTTTTTTCAAAAAACATCAGTGTAAGAAATTACCTGGCCAGGAAATTGTGTGGGAAAAAAGCAGGCTGTAAAGTTCATGTACTAAGGATGCCTTAGGCAGAGAGGCTGGCAAGCATCCTACACTTCACTATAATAAATCAAGCTGTTCTGTTGATGTTGTTATTGTTAGTGTTGTTGCTTTGTGGGAGTGAGGGTTTATTGCTTCTGAGCAGCAGCAACTTTCATGCCTGTGGCAATCTCAGAGGCTTAACATAGCTTGATCCCTCATTGTCAATAGGAAAAGCATTGCATTGACCAGCAGAGTAGCAAGTTTTTGAAGTTTAGGTTGGTACTGTTCCTTTCAGATCAGTGGGAAATGAGCTCAACTTGCCTCCACTCCAGTGAATTCCTAGAACTATTTAATTTTTTTACAAAAATAATTATCTTTATAAATACATGGGATATTATATACTTGAAAGCATTGGAATTATTCAATTATTATTAGGATTCTATGGATAAACAATTTTGCAAGTTCTTTGGCTGCATATTATTATTTATTCTACCTTCACACAGATGCTTTCTTGTGACCACTTCCGAACATGTCTGAAATGTATTTGATTTTTATTACTTTCATTATTATCTTATTCCAATCCACCAGTACTTCCCACCTAGATCACTAACTTTTCCACTTGTATTCATTATTAACTCTAGGTGCTTTAGAACAAGCGTCATTTTTGTTTGTCTCAGTTGCTGTCTGTGGCTAGCTTACATCAGGTCCATTCTGACTCTCAACAAGAAACTCATGGCTCCCTAGACATGCTATGCATATGACTAACTCAGAGACAACAGCAAGGAAAACCAGGCAAACACTTCTAAACACCCTGATCAGGATCCACTTGCCATTGGCCAACCTAGTCACATGATCAATCCTAATGTCCATCCCACAATTAGTCATATTGCCCCAATGATCTACTGGGGGAGGGTGCAAACATGCAAATTTAAGGCTAACAGCTTACTGCCCCAAACCAGAGAGAGCTTTTCAGTGAATATGCTGTTTTCTCCAACTACTATTTAGTGGCTTCATTATCACATAAATAAATATACTCAGTAGGGCTCTCTCAACAGGAACAAACTCTGCTTGCCATTCCAACCTTATCCCTTACCTTATTCTACCATTGCCAAATTCTAGTCATAGCAGTCTTTTTTAACAAACTCTATCCTAAATTAGATATATGATCATAATATCTTCACTGTCTAGAATAACTAGCTTTCCTTTTTCCTTTAGCCAAACAGAGCTGAAGGATGTCTCTTCAGTAGGAAAAAAAAAATTTTTCAATCAACAAGACAGGGTAAAATCTTCCTTTAGCTCACTTATCAATCTATCAACCTGTGATCTCAAAAGAAACAAAACCAAAGCCTAAAGAAACAAAGATAGATGGCAGAGGATTTATTTTGGATCGTGTAATTATGAAGGTTGTTTTAGTTGGGTTTTTGTTGTAATGAAACACTGATCAAAACCAACTTCTGTAGGAACAAGTTGTAGCCTATCATTCTGGAAAGCCAGGCAGGGACCTGGAGGCAGTAACAAATGCAGACGCCATGGAGAAATGTTGTTTACAGCTTGTTTCTCAAGACTTGCTCAGTTTGTTTTTTTATTTTCTATTCTATTTTTTATTGTTTTTATTGTGTTGTACATTTTTCTCCACTCCCTTCCATCTGCTCTTCCCTTCTACTCTCTCCACTGACGCCCACACTCCCAATTTACTCAGGACAACTTGTCTTTTTTTTCCCCTTCCTATGTAGATTCATGTATGTCTCTCTTAGAGTCCTCTTGTTGTCTAAGGTCTCTGGGGTTGTGGACTGTAGGCTGGGTTTTCTTTGCTTTACTTCTAAAAGCCATTTATGAGTGAGTATATATTATATTTGTCTTTCTAGGTCTGGGTTGCATCACTCAATATGTTTTTTCTAGATCTATCCATTTGCCTGCAAATTTCAAGATACCACAAGTACATGTGCTCATCTATGCTCATATCAGCATTGCTTGTCATAGCCAGAACCTGAAACAATATAAATGCCCCTCAGCCAAAGAATGGATAAGGAAAATGTGTTACATTTACACAGTGGAGTACTATTCAGCAGAGAAAAATAATGACATCTTAAAATTTGCAGGCAAGATGTCATTATTTTTTACTGGTAAGTAGTACTCCATTTTGTAAATGTACCACATTTTCTTTATCCATTTTTTTTTTGTTGTTGAAGGGCACGTAGGTTGTTTCCAGGTTCTGGATATTTCAAATAATACTATTATGAACAAAGCAACATCACTCTTCACAATAGCCACCAATAACATAAAATATCTTGGGATAATTCTAACCAAACAAGTGAAGGACCTGTATGACAAAAATTTTAAATCTTTGGAGAAAAAAATTGAAGAAAACACCAGAAAGTGGATTGATCTCCCATGCTCTTGAGTAGGGAGAATTAACATAGGAAAAATGGCAATCTTACTAAGAGCAATCTACAGGTTCACTGCAGTACCCAGCAAAATTCTTCACAGACCTAAAAAAAAATACTCAACTTCACATGGAAAAACAAAAAATCCAGGATATCCAAAACAATCATGTACAATAAAGGAACTGAAACCTCCCACATCAACCATCAATCAAGAAAATGCACTGCACCTTGCCCATGAGCCATACTGGTGGAGGCATTTTCTCAATTGAGAGCCCATCCTCCAAAATGACTATATCTCAAGCTGACATTAAACTAGCCAGAAGAAAGGCTGAGAACTCCCAAGACAATCTATTTGCAAATTAGAAAATGAAGAAAGCCAACACCACAGCATAGTCCAGTTCCAAAAGCCACAAAACTATGAAAGCCAACAGCATGACTCAGTCTGAGGCTGAAGGCTGTACAAACCAATGCCTGTTGATGCAAATTTAGAAAACTACTGTAAATGTTTTAGATCAGAGTGAGATAGTGAAAAGAACCAGATAAACTCTATGGATATAGGGTTAGAGATGAGCCGCAGGTAAAGGGAAGATTAGGACCGGGTCTAGACAGATTGATGTAGAGCAGTACCAGATGGGCAAACATGAGACAAGCAAGACAGCCATTCCAATAAGCTACATCAACAGCCAAGACATGACAAGCTTAAGGTTCTGTAATAATTGGGAGTTCTTTGCCTATCACACAAAGGCAAGCACTAGGTGATTAGATGATGAATTGGTGAATTTGGGGTTTACTATCGGGTCCAGATGAACACCTTACCGTTTTCTCAGTGTGTTTTTTTCTGGTGGATTCTTAACTCTGAGTTTTCTGACATGCCCCCATACCCATTGAATCCCATTCCACTCCAATATGTTTCTAGAATGGCATCATTTGTACACTAAGAAATAACATATATCAATCTGTGACACAGGGGAAATGATGAACAGACAGTGACATCTCAGCATCCACTGCATCCACCCAGGCACGGATTCATCCTCCAACGTCCTTGTAAAATAGTGTCTCCCGGGCACAGAAAGAAATATAAAACCACTGTTTTACACGGTATGGAGTAACCCAGAACAGAGAACAACTTGATGTCAAGCGTCTCTGTATTAGTTCCCATCTCCCACAGGAGGAAACTTCCCTGATGAAGGCTAAGTGAGACATATTGGCACAACAGAAAATCATTAGAAACTATTTTATTGCTATGTTCCTTTAGCATAAAAGTAGTATTTGGTTTCCCCATAGGTTCATAGCCTATTTAGTTTCAGGTACTTGGCCACCTATGCAGCATTGGGAATGGATTCCATCTCAAGGTCTGGGCCATAACTCAAATCAGATATTGCTTGATTACTCCCACAAACTTGGTGTCACTATTGCACCAGTATATCTTGCAGGCAAGACATCATTGTAGCCTAAAGGATTTGTAGCTGGGTTGGTGTTTACCTTTCTACTCTGGTTGCGTACAGATTATCTCTAGTACCTGGAATAAGGAGAGAAAGTGTAACTTTAAAGTTTATTTAAAAAAAAAAAAGAAAAGATGCTTCGCAAAAAAAAAATTTGACAGATGGACTTAGAAATTATGCTTTCCAAGTTACGTGGGTCTCCCTATGTCAGACAAATCAACACTTAGTATATTATTCCATATCTCCAATGTCTTTATACAGTATTCAGAAGACATACACACAGGATGAATTAAGGCAGTAAAATAATATCATAAATGCAAACATGAATACAAACATATGGGTATCAATATGACTTCTTACGCTCCCATAGATAAACACATATGCTTATTCTCTAATGACCTTTTCCCTTCAGTTTACTCTTTCAATACTTCTTTGCTGGTGAAACTAAAACCCTGTGTTTACATCTCAGCTCTACCCTTCCCTAGCTATGTGTGTTGATCTTAATCTTTCTACGTCTTCATTCAGCTACAAAATAGTATTCCCTGCTTTTCAGAATGGACCATACAGATTAAATGTGCATGGACAAATATTCAAGCCATTGTCACCTTCTCTATCATTGCCTTCTTGCCTAGCTATCAGGCCTGAATATCTCTATTTCTACTGCAGAGCTCCACTTAATGCAACTATGGCACAAACAAATCTATCTGCTTTTTATTAAAATTTAGAAATCACACTTAGCTCTATTTTGTTTAACTTTTAATAATATCTGGTTCAAAGTCTGAACGTCATTGTCCACCAAGCTTCCTCTGGCCTCATTCACCAGCTGCACTGCAGGGAACCCCTCTCCATAGTCCTTTCCAGACTCTCTGCCCTGGTTCTCAATCCTCATCTCCTGACACCACTCCTGGGCTTTGTTGGTAACTCCAGGCTCCAGTTACTACAATCCAGAATCTTTGCAATGACACTCCCATACTTAGAGCAGATCTTTAAGCAAGAGTCCTTAGGGACGAGCAGGTGCACTAGGGGGCAGCGTAATGTGTGGCTCATGGTGACAGCTTTACTTTTTATAAATTTTTATATACAGAATGAAATTTTAAAGAGGATGTAGAATATAGGTGTCATAGTTACTGTTAGGGCCCTACAAATCAGAATCTTTGCAGAAAATACCAGGCTAGCATTGCAAGTGGCTCAACAGAACAGAAGACACTCATTTCCCAAGCCAGCAGTTTAATCCCACAGCACAACCTGCACACATGAATTTCTTTTTGTGTTGTCTTTTTTATAAATTGTAATATTGCTATAAGGACAAAATTCATATCAATATTTCATCAGTTTGCATAGTAAAACCCTATTGCCAAAGACAGCATCTATATATCTTGTTGAACACAGAGGAGTCAAGCTGTTACCCCTACTGACTAGTGTTCATGGTACTAGAGATATTCTGTATGCAACCAGAGTAGAAAGGTAAACACCAACCCAGCTACAAATCCTTTAGGCTACAATGATGTCTTGCCTGCAAGATATACTGGTGTAATAGTGACACCAAGTTTGTGGGAGTAATCAAGCAATATCTGATTTGAGTTATGGCCCAGACCTTGAGATGGAATCCATTCCCAATGCTGCATAGGTGGCCAAGTACCTGAAACTAAATAGGCTATGAACCTATGGGGAAACCAAATACTACTTTTATGCTAAAGGAACATAGCAATAAAATAGTTTCTAATGATTTTCTGTTGTGCCAAT